>JAQFYG010000935.1:0-22702 GCA_034694325.1 Entomobrya corticalis
ACCTTTGAAGCTGAACTATTTCACCTTTGAAGCTGAACTATTTCACCTTTGAAGCTGAACTATTTCACATTTGAAGCAGAACTATTTCACCTTTGAAGCTGAACTATTTCACCTTTGAAGCTGAACTGGATGACCCACTGCATCAGTTCAATGCAATGACCTACTTCATCTGCTCAATGCAATGAACTACTGCATTAGCTCAATGCAAGGACTCGCTGCAGCAGCGCAATGCAATGACTCACTGCAGCAGCTTAATGCAATGACTAGCTGCATCAGGTCAATGCAATGACCAACTGCATCAGGTCAGTGCAATGACCCACTGCATCAGGTCAATGCAATGACCCACTGCATCAGGTCGATGCAATGACCCACTGTATCAGGTCAATGCAATGACTTACTGCATCCGTTTATTGCAATGACCAAATGTGGGCTTAATGGGCTTACAGTGGGCTTTATGTGGTCCTAAATATGACACTTGATATTGGCCAACATATGGGGCTTGACGTGAGTGCTAAATGTTGGCAAATTTTGGGGTTAAAAGTGGGGCTTAAACTGGGACCAAATGTCTGGCTTAAACTGGGGCCAAATATGGGGTTGAAACTGGGGCTAAATGTAGGGCCAAATGTAGAGTTAAATATGGAACTAAATGTAGGGTTTAATTTGGGGATATATGTGGGGCTAAACAAGCCATTTAAACTAAGGCTATTAGTGGGGCTTGAGGCGGAACTAAATATGGGGCTTGAGGTGGGGCTAAATATGGGGCCTAACGTGAAGCTAACGGTGGGGCTTAAAGTGAAATTAAATGTGGGGCTAAAACTGAGGCTAAATGTAAGGCTTAGTAGGTTAATGAAAGGGCTTACTGTGGGGCTAATTGTGGGGTAAATGTGAGGCTAAATGTAAATATAAATGTAGAGCTAAATGTGGGGCCTAATGGGCTTATAAAAGGGCTTTATGTGGGGTAAAATGTATTGGTAAATGTAAGGCTAAAATACAGGCTAAATATCAGGTAAATGTGGGGCTTAATGGGCTTATTGTGGAAATTAATGTAGATCTAAAATAGGGACTGAATAAGAGGCTAAATGTAGGAATAAATGTGGGGCTTCATGTGAAGACAATTTTGGGGCTAATTTTGGAACTAAAGGTGGGATTAATTGTGGGGCTAAAGCTTGGGCATAATGTAAATATGAATGTAGGGTAAATGTGGAGCCTACTGGGCTTACTGTGGGCATAAGTCTAGGGCTAAATGTGGGGCATACTAGGTAAAATAGGGGCTAAATAGGGAATAAAATGTAAAGGTTAATGTGGGACTGTGAAAGGCTAAAAAAAGCTGTAAAACGGGGGCTTATAGTGACACAAAATGTGGAATATAATAGGATTTATAAGGGGCCAAATGTAGGGTATAAATGTGTTTGTAAATGTGAAACTAAAACTATAGCTAAATGTGGAGTAAATGTTTGGCTTAATAGGCTTACTGCGGGGTTAAAAATAAGCTTGATGTTAGGCAAAATTTGGGGGTTGACGTGAAGCTTAATGTAAAACTACCTGTGGGGTAAAATATGTGGCTAAAGATGGTACTTAAAGTGGGGCTAAATATGGCGCTTGAGGTGGAGCTAATTTTGGGGCTTGAGGTGGGACTAAAAAAGGAACCTAACGTGGAGCTAACTGTCAGGCTTAAAGTGGAGTTAAATATGGAGCTAAATGTGGGGTTAATAGGCAGCTCAAACTTGGGCTAAAGGTGGGGCTAAATGAAGGGTAAATGAGGAGCATAGAGGCCCCTAAAAAGGGTTAAATGTGGAGTTTAATGGGTGTAAATGTGAAGTATAATGTGTTGGTAAATGTGAGGCTAAAACTAAGGCTAAATGTGGAGTAAATGCTGGGCTTATTGGCTAACTGTGAGACTAAATGTGGCGTTAAATGTGAAACTTAATGTGGAGCTTATACGGGGGCCAAATGTGGGGCTAATTGCGAGGTTAAATTTGAGGTCAAATGTGAGCCTAAACTGGGGCCAAATGTGGGGCTTCTACTGGGTCTAAACGGGAGACTAATTGTGGAGCTAAATAAGATACTAAAACTGGTGCTAAATGTGGGGTTAAATAGGTTAAACAAGGGGCTAAATATGGGGCTTGATGTTATGCAAAATATGGGGCTTTTGCTCTCTAAAGCTAGAAGGATACACAAGGCGATGAAATGAAAAGTTGTTGGTCAGTAGAGCAAAAAATAAGTTACTTTACTACACCACATCTCCGTTTATCGATATATCGACAACCATCGAACCAACTACAAAGTCAGTAAGCCTACCTGTGTACGCAGATATAAAAGTACCCATATATATGTATATATCATTTTTAAAAAAGAGCCATCCACTCTGTTCGTCTGAGAGTGGTTATAGGTACATATTATTTCTTATTACATGGAGGAGGGAAGACACGAGGGGCACATTTTGTAAAATATACATAGGTAAAAGTAAAATATTGTGTTAGTCTAACAGATCCAGTGGCAGTGCCACCATTCTTGTTCTTATGGTAGTATTTTAAGGTCTTATTCAGTTAATGACGAAAAGGGAAAAAAGCAAGCAAGCGAAAAAGAAAAAAGGAAAGCTTTCCTGTGATGCTGATGATGTTGTTGATGGGAAAGGTAAAACGGAAAGAGGAGCAGAGAGAATAAAGTTTTTGATGGGAAATTGCAGAATAGTTCATGGTTCTATGGCTTGTTTTAGAAAAACGTACACCACTTTGTATGTAATGTATTGTAGACAAATAAGGATCCACAATATCTCAGTCACCTTTTCTTCTATCTACTTTGTCCAGTAGTCATCCGGTCCAGAGCCGAGAGAACCAAGTGTGACATACCAGATCTGGTCCACCTTTTTTATATTCTCAGTTGAGGGTATTGCAAATACAACAAAGAAACAAAAGAGCTTCTTGAATCTATCGAAAGACATAAGCAAGCTTAGCTCAACGCTTGTGTTATTCTGATTCACTTACTTTTTGACTCTCTCTTAACTGGAGTTTTACCAGTTTCAGCGGTACTGATTTATACAATGACATGACGGCGGGATATCTATATAAACTATGAATGTACTTTTGCTTGCTTGCTTTTATGGCAAAGCAGTTCAACAGTTTCCATATTGCTCCTCAGATGGGTGATGTGATGGGGAGGCAAAAAGAAAATAGAAGATCTTATAAAACCCCTTTCTTAATAGTATCGGGACGCGCAGCATGAAACAGATTGAATTTCTTTTTATAACTTCTTTTTTCTCCCACTCTTTCCTCGTGCTATATTGTCATTTCTCCATCTCTGTTTGCCATCACGTCTTTCCGACTTTTGTTTCAAAATATGTATTTTAAAATAATATATAATATAAAATAATCTTATTTTGTTTTTTCATTTTATACACTTACCTACATATCCTTGTAAATAGTACTACAGAGACTGCTTTTTTGCTTTTTATTCTTTATTTCGTCATCCGGTCGTCGTCTTTTTCATTATTATCCACAGTTGCTCTGAAATCAAACGGGACATTTTGGCTGTGTTATAAATACCAATTCTGTCTGGGCTTACATTTGATGATTATCTTTGCAATAATAATATACTGTCTTTGATATGTAGCAGCATGAGTAAATGAGATTTAATTTTAGGTATGGCTTTGAACCTTAGTTGCTTCATAAAATGTATTGAAACATAAGACGATGGGCTTGTTAAGTTTACACTGTGTTTTAGTAGATGAATAGATTTGAAAGGACATGAGATGCCGGATTTACCCAACTAATCGTATAACTAATTACCTATTCAACATTTTTGGTTCGTCAATGTAAACATTCAAATAGAAATTTGCAACATTTGTGAATACAGAAACATGCATATTAAAACAGCAATTGATGCAATGATGGGGAAATGTTATATTGTAGTATATGTCGTTTTTTTGCTCCAGTGCTTAACATCACCGTTTTACTATCTAACTCACGATTTAAAGTTAACATGAATGAATCTCGTTTCAAAAAATGAAAATGAGTACTGCAACGGTTTTTAATCAGGTATGTAATGCAATTAGGAATGGTATTTATTTAATCAAATATATCAAAAATCTTTGGGGTTTACAAATAAATGTTGTCAAGAAAAATTTACTTATTTCTACAATAAATCAAGTTCATAAACATGATGTGAAGTCACAAAATATATGATGTATCCTAATACAAAAGTCACTCCTGGATCGTTTGAAACCTGATAAACGTTCACATACCCCGATTCTCGGATCAAAGGATAGTTTTAAGTAACCACCTCCTTCTGGAATATCAGCAGTTTGCAAAAGACGTCTTGTACGCATGGCGCAAATAATGATGGATCCAAAAAGATAATTGGAGTGCTAATTGTAGTAAAAGGAACAACCAGTGATGATTTGTTTGAAGCAGAAACCAAATCTGGAGCAATAGCGGTGGTGGTGGTGTCGGCGGTCATAGGGGTAGTTAGAGTATCTATTCGTTTATAAGTTGTGCCGACAATTCCACAGCTAGAAATAACTAACGTGAAACAGGATGACGTCTTTTTGTATTGCCATGGCCGTGAAGTTCACGAAGACGATTTTGAAAGTGAAGACGGCACGTAGTCGCTTCTCCCGCCGCGACACCTGTTGTAACCCTTCCGATTGATGTACTCTTCGGTTTTAAACGTCTCTGGCAACCGGTTAATAATTCGATTTTGGTAGTAAAGACTTGATGCTATGGTTTGCGGCATTGACAACGTCCATCCCGGCACGTTAAGTATTGAGCTGAGTTACAGTACAGTTACAGTCTGTCCCTAAAGCCAAGATACGTCGTCGGAGCAGGCGTGGTTGATGTTGTTGTCGTCTTCTTACCTGAAATAGAGTAAAAAATAAAAGGTTAAAATATGATTCAAATTTTACTTCGTCACTACCCATTAAACTCAACAGTTAACTTAAGTACCTCCGAGAAGGAAAAAACTGCAATATCCTGATTCAAAAACCGTAAACAAAATCTTCATTTTTTCTGGGAATAAAAGAGATCTGAAAAAGAATAAGAGAATAAACTGCTGTTGAATAACTGATAGAATTTAAAGAATTTTAGCCAGAATAAATGCCATTTTTGTGTGAGTAAAGTTTACCGCCAACAGTCAAATGGTATGACCATGAAAGGTTGTTTTGTTTTTTCAACATTGAACTAAAAAGGCTGGTTATAATTTTTTAATGAAATATAAAGGAAATGGCCGACCGAGGTTAATATGATTGTATTGTTGTTTATTCGTTTTGATCATTATCTTTTAACCTTCTGTTAAGGTAGCAGGGAACTCTCTTACCTTTTTCTCTCGCTCTTTGTCCCTTTTAAAGAGGCATTGTGAGCAAAACAAGGAAACATACAAAAATGCGGACCTTTGTGTACTGTTTAAAACGCTGGAGGATGAATTTTCACTGGACGACATGCATCCTGATAAATAATATTATAGATCATTTGATTGTTCAAATTGTCAGGTCTTCTTTGACTAATAAATTTTACTATTTACTCATGTAAATTCATGAAAAAAGTACCCTAAAATGAAACTTTCAAACATCACTCATTTAAATTTTGCTGTGTCTAAAAGTTCAGAAAAGCGGAATATTAAATTGTTTATCTACCGTATGTATATACGTATCTACATACGACAACAACATTGCATGAGCCGAAAACATCACATTATTCATATAGAATTCAGCAGTAGCAGCAGCAGTTCAGAAAATGAACAGAGTAGCATAATATCGTTTATAATACATTTTCATTCTCTTTTCAAAATGAAACCCTTCATTCGGGTACAAAGATATTTCTTTCATATTTCGCATATGTGTGTTTGTGTGTGTTTGGTTGTCGTACTTTTAATATTCGGTTAATTAGAAAATATGTTTTGTTTGTTCTATTTTGCTAGTTAGAAATCTAAATTGGCCCAGGTTGCAGGAAAGAACGGGCATGAAGAAGACTTAATGAATATTCTCACGGATTCGAAAACTACTAGTCTTAGCTATGCCATTTGCTTGGTCAAGAATACTTCCATTGCTTTCCTGGAACTGTTAACTGAAGATATTGACATCATTTTTAAACTCCAACTGTACATTATTGGATTGTATGCTAGTTTGATCGATATTTCACATTATGATACCGTACGCACTGTTAACCTTTCAGGTCATATCGGGATGTTCGACGAGTTTTTCCAAATTGTAGAACAACTACAGGCCTGTCACACAGTTTCACTGTGTCACACACACACACAATCTAAGATTCTTCTCAACCAAAACAGTGTTGGAATGAGAGAAAATTCAAATTATGTTGAAACGAAGGTTCAGATCTCCGTCAAACGGGAAAAAAAAACATTAAAAATTTGTCAACAGTGGGAAATTACAAATTCTAGATTGAGTCATGTTTGAGAATGCTGCTTTGTAAAATTCATTGCACTAGAGAGAGTAGTTGTGTCTAAGGATATACACGAATACTACGCCAAAACTTATGTGAACTTTGTACTACGCCATACTATTGACTTTCGATTCAAGAGAGGTGACAATCATACTTTGATTGCTTTCAAACGGGTTTCGGGTTAAAGTGAACTTCTATCAATCTATCAATCTGCTGTTGAATTTGATTTCTTTTGGCGATATGATTAGTTGTACATAATGTAAGTATAAATACAAGAAAGCACATTAGGTGTAGGAACTACCTTAAGTTATATCATAAATATATAATATTACACCATGTTGATGATGTTAAGGAAAACTTGATTTTTTTATGCCGGTACTTATTATTTCAAGTCCTCAAAATTTGAAGGATGCTTCCGCCAATCTTCTTATTATTTTACATATTATTTTCAGTGTGCAAGTTGGAGAAACGGACAAGAAAGTTGATACATAAGACACTCTTTTGTTTTGTACTTGTAGTAGTTTGAAAATATCAACTTGTTTTAAAGCGGAACGCGTTATCTTATAGTTAAAAGCATGAAAATATATCCTTCCTACAATGTTTTGGAGAGTAAATACAAAGAATAATTTCCAAAAAAACACCATCATCCTCTTCGCCATCACCATTAGCTGAGTAAACAATTAGACAAATCTTAAACTACTTTCCCAAATGATGATGTAGGAAATGTAAATGTATGTAAAGGCAAATAGCTATTGGGTTTCAGCATTCAGTAGAACGGACTGCTCTCAAATTCTATACATGTTTGTACATTTCTTATTTTTCCGTCTAAATATTATATAATTATCCAATATGTTTGCTTCTTTTTTCATATTGCATACTATGATGATAACGGCAATTATTAGGCAATGCCCTATTAACAATAGTTATTTAAATATTCAAGTATAAACAAAAAAGAGACTACCTAACTACACCGTAGACAGAATAAAATTTAAAATACCTTTTTCTCAAATATGAAGATAAAGTAGTAAGGAAAACAAAGACATAATTGAGAAACCCTCACAAAAAGTGTAGCCTTTTTCACCAGTGGGTTGGCTAAAATCCAAAAAGAGACAAAAATAAACTTAGTCGACTTGCCCTTGTGTTGTTTTGCGTCCTTGTGTCGCTTGATGGTCGATTATGAACGGAAAGGCAGATATAAATGTATTTTGTATCTGAAAAATCAAGTTTGTAGAACTTAACGCAATAAAAAGGGATGTTCGGGACGAACATTAGGCACAACTCTCAATGAACACCACTCAACTTCTAAGTTTAAGCGTAAAGAGGATATTGTCATCCTTTAATGCATGATGATGGTGATAGCATGATGACTTGTGACGTATATGTACGTTGTTCTGAACCGTAATGGCTAAACGTAGTTTTCTGAAACTAATGTGCAATTGGATTTTGAGTTAGTGAGTTCACAGTGATTTGATTTAAAGAGGTTTTTTTATGAACGTTATGCTTTGTATCGTGATATAAAATCAAAATTGAGACAAAAGGATCTCTCACTATGATTAAATATTTACATTTGCCATTTAAACTTGTATTTTAAAATTATAAATAAAATGTTTTTAAAAAGTTTTGTGAAAATTCTAATTAGATTCCAATGAAAATTTTTATTTCTTAAACAAAAATTTAATCATTAAATGTAAAACAAAATTAACCCAAAGAATAATCTCGTTCCGTTCCGTAACCTGGTGTTGTTGTGGGGGTTGCTTTCTGTCCAAGTACCAGGTCAGAAATTGTTTGTGTCTTGTTTCCAATTGCATTGGCCGCTGACGGGGAAGCAGCAATTGTTATTGCCGTTATCACTGTTGCTGCTGCTCCAGCTCCCGTCAGAAGTTTATTTGCACTGACGGTAAATATAAAATATTTGAAATTTATTATGTTGATCATAATATTAAGGTTATGAAAAACAAAACAAAATCAAAACACTTACGACGAGGCAAAATTCCTTTTTTGTTGTAGTGGTCGTGTGTTGAGTAGTTAGTTTAGGTCTCCTTGCCGTCTGCTTGGTTGTTGTTGATGATTTTGATGATGGCTTCGGCTTTAAGGCTAAATTTGGGGCTAAATGTGTTGTTAAATGAAGGATTGAATGTGGGGGTAAGTAGAATGGGGGTGTATATAACCAAAGTATAATTGACCATCGGCATATGGCATCGGCAAAGATGAAATGAAATATTTTTTATAATGAAAAGGTACAAAACTAAAGATGAATGAAGATGAGCGATACAAAGCACTTACAAACGAAAAAGTCACACATTTAAAGTATGTAGGTATGTAGAAATTTTTGTAAAAGCAGCATTGTTGTTGATATTGGTATTGTTATGAAATATTTATTTTTAATGAACTACAAATACTACGTTTTACTACGGCATTGGGATATCCCACTATAGGAAGGAAAACAAAATGTACAGGTTCATTGAACGTTCTTGTTTTTGCATCCTTTAGTGGGACATTCCAATGCTGTAGTAAAATGCGGTATTTTGTAGCTTACAACGTGACAATTTTTTATTTACGTTGGAATACACAAAAAGAGATCTACAAATATACTGTTTTATTTATTGATTTATTTTATGGCTTAAAAATAAATGATGTATTACTTCATTATTTATGCATGTCATACCTAGCTTTATTAGTAAATGAATAATTAACAAGCATTTAGCTTTTCTGGATATGACAATTGCATGCATTGAACATTCAATCTTATAGATGCACACTTAAAATATTTGAAAATAAATCATTTCGATTTTGTTGGTGGTGATATCTGGAAGTCTAGTTAGGTGTGGCAGAAATTGTGTTTCCATCATGGCTACTGGTAAAAATATTATTATTATTATTTCATTTTATTAATTTTATATAATATTGCGCAATATTATTATTCATATTATAAATATTGTTATTATAAACATTGTCATTATATTATAAACATAAACATATAAGCATTATAAACATATTATTAATACGCCGGTATCTGGAATGTGTGTCATATGACTCTCCTTGTTACTTCGTTGATGTTGAACTTTGCTGGAACCGATTTGGAAATGTGCTGCATCTACTGCAGGAATGGCAGGCGTTAGTTTCTCCGTTAACAACAAGACTCGCGAATGTTGCCCTGCTTGCACAGTAGATGCAACGGTGGTGGAATTATCACGGAATATTGGTAAGATAAATTGATTGCTGTTTTTATTTTGAATTCATGATAATCTGTTTATGATTATTGTAGTAATATAAAGTTTTTTACAAATTTTTTCTGCAGTTGCTATTCTTGCATTTTGTCTGGAGATTTTCTGTCTTTCTGGATTCAGGTGCTTGATATGCTGGCGAAGCGGTACCAAGCAACATAGGTCACCACTTCCAACTGAAAGACGAGAAACGGCAGCATTCGGGGCGCCAGTTTCTTTTGCACGCCAACGCGAAATGGAACGGGGTGAATCTCGGGAGAGCTTTAACCGCAGAAATGCGGCTTTTTAACAGGAACTTGCGGAACGCTTAGAGGAAGTTAGACGAGAGAGAATGGAGAGAGTTCCACAGAACACCCCTGCCCCCGAAGGCACCCCCGCCCATCTCCCATCTCACAGCCGATCTTTATCTCGACAACCATTACCACCATCCAGAGAAGCAACGCCGGCACTAACATTTCGTGCCATTACACTTGCTCCACATTCGCGTTCGGAAACGCCAGCACCACCTCCGCTAACCTGGCAGCAAACTCCAGTACCATTTCCGGAACCTAATATACCTCCAATTAATTCCAGAGCAGCAGAGTCCGTTGATAATTTACCAACACTGCCTCCACTACCACCACCACCGGAACAGGAACGTTGGTCTAGGTTTGGCAGAATTTATAAAGTACCTACTTTCTTTTAATTCAATAAATTGTAGCTGGCAATTATATATTTTTTGGTTCAAACAGTAAGATTTGTTTGCTCTGTTTGCATTACATATGTGTTCAATTTAATTAATTAATAAATTAATCATGCGTTCTTGATGGCAAGAACACACAAATTGTTAAAAAGCTTTTGAACAGACATAACAGCATTCTTCCGGACACTTTTCTATTTTACAGTGGTAAGATGGTGCTGTACATGTATTCGGCTTCATTTTACTTTTGAAATACGGAAAAAAAAATTACCACCTAATTAGGCTTTGAACAACTTTGTAACCATTTGCTTACATAATTTAAATCCCCTTTGTGAGTCACTAGTTATTTTTTTTAAAAAAACAATGGGAACATTTTTAATGCTTATGCTTGTTTTCTTCTTGTTAGTTTAAAATTAGATTGCAAACAATGCAATCCAGCAAATGTATAAATTATGCACCCCAACCCGCACGTATTATCATAGGAACTATTCTGAAAGTTTAATGAGTTCACATTCTTATGCAAAAAATAGGGTAAACCTAGATTTATACTTTTTACATCCTCTTAAATCAAATGTTGCAATTTTAGTTACTCCTTTTTCCAACAATACAATGTGAACAATCCAATGTGAGTTTTTATATCCAAAGCTTGTATTATCAACTGAAACGAATGGAAATGAGCAAAAAATTTATACCATTCACTTCACCTTTTTTAACCACACTATATCCTAAAAGAAGTTTACTTTTTTGCCAGAAACGAAGAACTTTTTATGTTTCAGTGGCATTCATAATCACATATGCTCGAACCTTTTTGTCTTTAACATTAATTAAATCATATTTTGAAAAGTTGCCATACACATAACTGTAATTGGGTTTTCTACGGCTTTATGAAAAGTCATGTTCACTATAATTTGACCATGGCAAGGCTCGTTTCTAATTTGATTGGTACAATATCAAAATAGAAAAAAGGTGTTTGTTCAGAGAAGTCTTTCACTGAAATAAAATTATTGCAATTTGAGTCACGGAGTTTATCTGACAATTGTTTATAAGCATTCATGTACTTTTTATTTTCAAAATCTACTGTGATTTCTCCTATTGCACTTGTATCAGTGTCCACACAAACTTGAATGGAGTTTATATTGTAATGTCCAAACTGGTATGGATCCTCTTTCAGCGTGCCGTTCAGCGTAGAGGTGGGAATCATAAAGATAATTATACTCTCTGGAAGTACTTCATTAAACATAGAAGGCGTAATAACTGACACAGTACCTCGAGATACACTAAAAGTTTTTATTTACGTGTGTTCATATTCGTTTTTGGGCATTAAACCACTTCAAATATTGGTAACGAACAAACTTACAATATCAGGATGGGGAAGCACTTTTCTGTAGTGAAAAACTACCTGATCCAGACAGATTTTATAGTCGTTGTCATTGATTGTCAGGGTTGTTGTTGTTCCATTACTGGTTGAAACATGATCTTTCCCCATTACGGCAAAAGCAGGTGTGCTTATTTTCATTTTAATTCGAACATCGACAAAATTTGGAAAAAACGCCTAGTTGCAAAAATTGGATCTTCCAGCTTTCCGACGAGCTCAAACGAGGCGCTTCTTGCAGCTATTGTCTTTCGTATGTCGTCATTTCTATAAAATAATCCTGCACTTAAAGATGAATTTCTATCTGCTTCGTTGTTAAGCAATGCAGAAACAAAACACTTAAAAGGATAATAGTTAGAAGATTCAACGACCGCAAAATCGTTTAAAGAAGTTTGGATATCCGTAAACAAAGAACCTAAGAAATAATTAGAAGGCCACACATTTTCCGAACATGTTATAGACGTTCCGTCCTTTTTTAAAACGCGAGCTATTATGTGGACATAAGAAGAATCCAAATCAATAAAATGGATTGAATTTGAAGAAATCACAATTTCAATTGGACCTGTTGATTCTATTGAGCCAATTGGATACACACTGACATACTCTACCGACACAACAGATCTTTCCAATGGAGGTTGAGAAAAAAGATCAAATTTGTTTGCATAACCAACCTTCTGCGAATCCATTGCATCTACAGCTTCCTTTCTTACTGCTCTTGGCACGTCTAACTTTAACTTTCACTTTAGCAGATTTTTTTTTGTTGTGTGATATTTTTTCTTTGTTGTTGCTGTTCCCTTACAGGTGTTTGTACGACTGATGCCAGAGCTCTTCTTGCGCTTACTTTTTTTTTTTAATTTTTGACCCTTTTGTTCGCTTTGATGACTGCTTTGCTTGCTTCACTTGTGGCAAAAATATACTGGCGCATAACTTACAGTTACTGGCGCATTTCTTAAATAAAGAGCACTTTTCTAAGTGCTGATCAACAAATTTAATTTCAATTTCAGAAATATTGCGCTGGGAGAAAAAGTTATAAACCTTTCAGAAAAACTTTGCACTGCTATAATTTATATTACGGGTATTTGATTTGAGCATTAAAATTGTTCTTTTACAAAAATAGCGAAAAAAAGACGATGATGTGATCTCTGGAAACTCTACTTTGTATATTTGTAGACCAATTGCATTATAGAAGTAAGCCGGCAATTGCAGTATAAAAACCGTTTGGAAACATTTATGACTATATTATCTTCAGTAAACACCACATTTAATTAGATCTCGTTATTAATGAACAAATCATTGTAAAGTTCACTTAATGAATCTTAACTATCATCCTCTGGTTTTTCAGTTGTTAGTTCTAAAATATCAAACTTAATTACTTTAAGTTGTATTTCAGAAAGTTGATCTAAATTATTTTCTAATGATGTTTCTGTTATATATTCTGCACCCTCAAATATTCCATTTTTAGAAAATACATCTGGTATTCCAAGAAGCTTTGCAATTTTGCTGCTAATAGTAAATATATACCCCATTCAAGGTTATTTTAAACTCACTGTCTTCATTAAAACTTTGCGTGATTGAAACATATTTTAAATGTGTAGCACCGCCTACTAGCTCTGCATATAATCTTTCTGCTCGACTGTTTCCATGTACTGGAAAGTATGTCATAATCTAAAGATATTGGCTTTTTTATACAAAAACTTTGATCTTCACAGGAATGAGAGTTGGCGATACTTTAACTGTATTTTCACTATTATCAAAAGATAAAAACTGTATTTCACATTCGTATTCTTTATTAAATGTTAAATTTATACTTTCAAACAAGCAATTTCTAAAACAAGCTGTTAAATTGTTGAACGTATCTAAATTGTTATTGCTACAAATAGTTACAAAAAAGCCACTCATTACGATCAATAAGCTGAAGCTCTTCAGCATTAAAAATCCCTTCTAAGATATTATTTTTTTCATCAGTAAGTTTATATGTTGTTGGTATGGTATGATTAACTTTGAAAATTTTATATTATTCTTTACTCCATTTAGATTTGTATGATTTGTGAAACACTAACTTGGCATCACGTTACTATTTTAACTACGTCAAACTGCTCAAAAGTATTGATTAGTTAGTTTAATAACCTTGCGGTACAAATTAGTCCAAACTTTTGCTGTATTTTTAGGTTTCGATGCTTCTAAAGGAGTCAGCAAAGTAGAGCTATGCTTCTCATTGTTATATAAATACACGATGTCTTGAATAACTTTTGCCCATATAAGTTTCTTTGTGAAAGTAAAATATCTGTAAATCTTAGCTTACAAGGTTCTTATAATCCGTTCACAATTATTATTTTTTTGTGTGAAATTCCTTACGTAATGAACGATACCATTATTATTGTAAAAATTTAGCATCAAATTTGACGTGTATTCTTTGCCTAAATCTGTTTCCAAACGGGAAGGCTTTCAGATGTTTTTAAATGCTGCTTGAAAAGCAACTTTTACAGATTCTGGTTTTTTGTTCTTAAGAGGGTACACTTTCACTAACTTTGAAAACGTATCTAATACAATGCAGCCCCACTTACATCCCGAATTTAATCTTCCAAATTGTTCAAATGACATGAGATCGGAGCAAAATATACTTTGTGGTCCGTATACCATAAATCGACGACGGGGATATTGACTCTGACTGATGATAAAAATATTAATTTAACTTCTACTAACTACTCCTTTTCTACTAACTTTTGGTTTTTAAAATGTGATTGTTTTAAAAATCCTCCAAGTCCTTAAAAGGACCCTTTCTGTTTAAATTGACATTTTCATTAAACATTCAAGCTGTTGTTTTGGAATTCGCTTGTATTCGGCAGCTATTAAGTCTAGCTAACACATTGATAAAATTGCCTCTTCAATCAATATACTCAGTAAAGTGGCTATTAAACGCACAGTTTTTAAATGAGTGAGTAAAAAATTCTTTATACCACTTAAGTTTTTTTGAAGCTTCAGTTTATTAAATAATGCTCTAACAGGAGCACCTTTTCTAGAGGAGAAAGCTGAATGATTCAGTATTACTTCGGCTATTGCTTTAATTTCTTCGTCGCTAGCAGAAAAAATCTTGTTTTTAATCTCTCTTGTGTTCTCAATAACCAAAGAGTTTAAAAATACTTTATTTGCTAATACTCTGCATTATCCACTCTCTGAGTAATAAATACCATTACGAACACGAAGTAAATCAGGAGTTTGTGGTTGAAAGTCCACAATAATACAAAAACCCCCTAGGTTTAAATACAGCCAATTTTTAAGAACTGTGGAGAAAATCTATCTTTTGGGAGAAAACCGTGATGCAAATCGTGACACTACACTTGCGTCGCCCACATTTCTAAAATGACATAACCCGTGAACGTGTAGTAAAGTGAGCCTTAGTTGCTTCACATACAAATGTTGAAGAGCAACAAATTGGCTGGTTTTTTTGTGATGAACTCTCTGAGTCACGAACGTATTGAGCCAAATTGCGTATTTTGCATTTTCAAAGATGGTAATGTAATCATCAACAAAAACTAAGCAATCAGATATATCTATTTTGTCTAGGTCGTCTATTTCTTTAGTAAAAACCGTTTCTTTATCCTCTTCCTGGATTTTATCGTAAAATGAGTGCCACTGCTGATAAACTATAACAACTTTTTTAAATTTCTCGAATGTGAATACTTTTTTTCGAAGATGTTAAAGAATGCACTCGATTTACCCTATTGGCTAGGCCCGGCCAGCAAAAGCTAACTTGGATGTTTCAGTTTCAGCATCCTAAAAGCATCAATAAGATATCTTTTTATTTCAAAACCATTTAAGCACCTTTTTTTACAGACCACTGTTACTAAATCTTGGTTTTTAATCCGTATGCATTTATAAAAAACATATGATGGAGTCGGATATTTTAGTGCTAGCACAAAGTCATGAAAGATTGTTTGTTTAGCAATTGCAGTACGAGGTATTCCTTTCGCTTTTTTTGTTTCAAATGAAATGTAAGAATCCCCTTCAATTAAAAAAAACTTGACGTTGTCTCGTAAAAAACCCACTTTATAAATTTAATACCAAAGTTTTTAGATTTAAGAGCACAAATGTGCGTAATAATGCAGTTAGAATATTCATTTTTGAAGCATCCCTGCATCATATTATTTGTGTCTGAATGATATATAGCAAACATTTGATCTTTCCTGTTGTAAGTGTGGTTGTCAAACCATTCTTTTCTTGTGTCTAGATGTTTAAATAAGTCATCGGTTAAGGCCCAATACACTGACAAATTGGTGTCGGTATAGCATAACTGTATTGATCTAAACGATGGTGCTAAAACGTAACGCCACCACGAAGCCATATGATTTTTACTTAAACCCAATATACTAGCACCAACTGCAATTGGAGTTGAAAATGCGCACTGAAAACTCCGATAAATATTCCACAGTCCATCCAGAATTTTTTGCAAGGTATGAATCAACTTGTTTTTCCAGCTTTTTACAGGCTTTGTCTATAATATAATCTATCATGCCTTTATGCAAACAAGTATGATGCCAGGAAAGAAACACTCTAAGAGGGTCTGTGTATTCCTTACTGTTACTTATTATATTAAAACGACTAAGCAGCACGCTTACATAAAAAAATATTTTATATTGTTTCTTTTCTTTAAGCTCTTTATAGCATTAAATCAACTATGCTTACATTTATAAAGCTCATCCCATCTGAAGGGGACTTGAAATTTAAGTCCTGTAAATCGAAACTTTACTGTGATAGATAGTTATCTAAGTAGCTAAGTCGATTTCGTATGCAGCTTTAAACTGTTTGCTATAATATATGCATTTATTAAGTTAATAAATATCCTCTTCATGGTTCATATCTTTAGTTTTAAAAGATACTTGTTAATTACACATACACACACACACACAAACACACACACACACACACACCATATTTGCATTCATACCTACGAATTTACATTATGAATGTTACACCATATATATTCTTTTATTTTTATCTTGTTGTTAACTATAGCTTTAGACTTATAAATAGTATTCTATGATACATAAATATTGCATATAACTATAATTGTGTTGTTGCAATTATAATTTTACATGCATTAAATGTCGCAGTATCTAGCAGTAATATGTTTAATTTTGGCTTAATGGTACAAAGAAATGTAAGATTTCTTCACGCTATGATTTATTACCTGTACGCGATGATTAGCCCTCAAATTGGAGGAAATGGTAAGCTTCGTCCGTAAGTCCTATTATATCCTGCAGAGAGAACAAATACTGCGGACTGGAAGTGCATTCCACACACTGTTTTTCCGCGGATGGGTTTAGACAAAAAAGACGCACAAGTTTCCACATCTTCCCAGGATGGGCTAAACAATGCAGGGAAAAAAATAAGGCAAAAGTTTACTTTCATTTTGTAAAGTATCAGTTTGATAGATGATCCAAATATGTCAACTCAAAGAAATCTGCTGAAGTACTAACATAAAAAAAGACTCATTGAAATAAGGTAAATTCATTTATTCAAACCAATCCTTGTGCAATGTAACACAAATATATTATTTATATTTAATTTGAAGAACGTCACAATTTTTGTGCCAATAAGCACCTCGCCATCCTCTTTGCTTTTTCAATGAAAGTTGTAGTCCTAGATGTGTAGGAATGAACCACACGTGAAACGGGATGAACTTTATCACATACTTGGCATTTCGTATTTCATTGAATTTATCAGGGCTCTGTAAATACTACTGTCAGGACAAGGTTTAATACATAAATTGACATTTCTTTAATTTTTGTAGATTAAGTTAAAGATTCCTTTTGTTGCTTCAAGATACTGCTGTTCTCTTTCACAGCACTCTATATTTGCAACAAACTTCTTACTTATGTCATGAATAAGAATATGTAAAGGTGCATTATTAAAAAGGTTTCTGCATAAGATATTGATTCAAAATAAATAATGTTCGCGCACAAATTCACACGTTTTATCACAAATTGATAAATTATGCATTTTGCAATTATTGCATAAATTTTCATCTTATTTGGTTTGATAAGCCTTGTGTTAGTCGCTGTGCGCGTCTTCTTCAGAACTGGTTATGGTATGGAACTGCAGCTGTTTACGTGATTGTTCGTTTTCTTTCTTCTTTGATTCAGTTACAACGTCAGTAGTACTATCTGGTATGGACGCAATTTTCTTAGCTTCTGATTCAGCACCATCGTTCGTTGCATGTAAGAATAACAAGTCAGCTCCAAAATTCATAGAAAAGTATTCAAATAATTTACTCGCACCCTTCGAGTCAAACCCCAAAGGTGATTGGTCGTGAAGAGATTCTTGCTCGCATTCAGAAACAGCATTTAACAGCTCCTTTGCATCATGTTATGGTTGAGTTGGTGCAGTAGCATTAATAAATTGACTACATCCAAAGAATCTTGATCATGCTCGTAATCATTTGTGGTTGAACTTACAGTAGGATCCAAAATCATTTTACTTGGAGCCACTTTAGTTAAATGTACCGCACATGCCTACAAATATAACACCAGTTCTCAATAATTATATAATGGTATTTGTTTTGATATATAAGTTGATATAAAATATTTTTGATAAAATATATTTGACTTACAACCCTATAATATTCAGCTTTCATTTTGTGAGATTTAGGTACAAGTATAATATCGCCTACTTTATAGTTAAAAGGAATATGCGCAGTTTGCGAACCAGCATTATAAATTGGAACTAATATTGGATTGGTCAACTCATGGATTGTGACGTTCACTGCATGAATCTTTCAGTAAGAAGCTAACAAATGATCCGAATGTACTGTTCCAATGTAGCTTCCTGTCAAAGTCGGGTTGATGGGACAGCGGACAATTTTTTGTTCATGTGAATCTAAATATATATCTCCCTTTGTTATCAGAAGTAGTATTCTGAAAGGATAAATCAACATGATGAAACAAAACTGATGCAAAGGAAAGGAAAATTTCATACATTTATACACTAACGAAAAATAGGTATTTAAAATCTTATTCTTCCGTAGCGATAACAAATACTACAATTAAGAACATATAAATAATTATTTATTGCATAATGATTATTCTTTCTTAACTATGATTTACGATTTACGTTTTATGTTTCATAATTTTTTTCAATCAATCAATAGTTATACTGTTTACTGTCAACGGATGATAATTGTGTAATTTACTGAAGCCTCCCTTGGCACAATTCAGGGAGTCGAAGAATGGGATTGTGCATTTGCCAGCGTACCTAATAAAAATGAGAAATTGGTGGCTTCTGAAGGAAGTACAAATCCCCAAAGTCTTTAAACAAGCTGTCCATTTTGCAAGCAGAATTGATACTGTCATGTAAAATATTGATCTATTCTTCTGACTGCTCAAAGCCAGGCCAAGAAGTCACAGGTGCCAGAAATTTAAATCATTGCATTTTGTTTGTATTTTTATCATTTTACCAAAGACGAATGTAAAATATCACCTACATTGATGTGGATTGTAGTATTATCATCCTTGGGCCAGCGAGTAATGTTTGCAACTTTACCTACATTTTGTTGTGTGTTATTCTTGTTAAAATTGTTTTTAATTTCTGAATAAAGCAGTGGTAGTTGGGGCTGCGCTGTATGAGCTAAAAGCTATGAGTTGGTGAGCTAAAATATTTATATATATTGATATCTATAAAAATGAACAAGATTAGAGTCCTAATGAACAAGTTATATCAAGAAAATTACTATTAAATGATTATCCTTTTGCATCTGAGGGTTTTGTTCAGATGTGGCATTATTTTTCACGACCGGATTAGCTTTGGGAATTCCAGAAACGCCACCACTTGTCTTCATTCAAAATAAAGCAATGTGTGTATAAAGATATTTTTCATCTATGGTGCAAAAAATGTATTTCTTTGATTTACTCTTGATAAAATTACATTAAAACTCACGGTGGAAGAGTTTCGTCGATTTTCTAATTGGGTTGAAGTCAAGAAAACATTATTGGGTTTTTTAATTAAATTTTTGTACAGAAGAATACCCTAAATAAATGTATAAAATAAATACGTCTTTTATTGCAGCTAACTGCACAAATAGTTGTACCTCTGTATTTAGGCGTTGAACCTTTAGGGTTGGCGTTACAGCTGAATTCTCCTGTGAAGTTGTTTGTGCACCCCTTGTTTTATTCTACGTTATAACAATAGGAAATAAATTATCACGACTACCTTTTTATTTATTTTTATTACAATGAAGATCTAAGTTTAATCAAAAGAACATAAAAAATGATGAACTTACTGTTTTTGCGCATCGTGTTTTTATACGATAAACAGAAACTGGGCTCATTGTATCCAATTTGGATTTGGAAACGCACCCAAATTCCAGCTCTTTTGTCTTAAAATAAAGACAAAATAAAGTTTCAATGCACTGAGAGCAGAAGCTTATGCTTTTGCAAATATCGTCACTCCCAACATACGCAAAGTACGCAGCAGCGATTTAAAAAATATATAATTTCATTTTGAAACTTATTAAAAAAATAAACACTAGAAAACACTGGTTGGTGGTCTGCGTTGGTTCCTTCTTTTACAACTGACAAGGAATTCATCGATTTAAATTCCATTTTGGTTAAACTGATAGTGTCTGAATATTTTTACAATCAATAACAAATTAAAATTTCATTCATTAAGTAATACCTTGTAGAATTTTAGGAACTTGCAAAAAAAATTCTTTCAATGCATAAACCATTTTGAAGGAATGTGCAATAATGTTCATAATTTTAAGCTCATCTGATGCTTAAAACAAAACAGAGCTCAGCTGAGTAAGCATCAGTGTGTTCAGAAAAGAAAAACAATGAAACTTAAGAAGAAGTTGGAGGAAAAGATGAATATACTTTAGTTTATGCTATCCTACACGTACCCATCAAGCACATTTATTATGTTTTCCATAATAATATCGAAAAATGTACCTCTGCATTTTAGTCAGTGAGCAAAAACCTTTGTTTGGTTAATAAAATTTGATTCATATATTCATTTATTTCAAATCCATCCTAAATGTGGTGCCAAAATTGGGGCAGATAGTGGGACAAACTGGGCTTAATAAAAAGCTAAAAGGGGGGTATAATGTGTTGGTAAATGTAAGCCTAAAATACAGGCTAAATATGGGGTTGGAGTAAATGTAGGGCTTATGGGCTTACTGTAAGGCTAAATTTGGGGCTAAATATGGGAAATGATGTTGGGCAAACTTTGGGGCTACACGGGGGACTATGTGTGATTCTAAATGTAGGACTAAACGTGGGGCTAAAACTGAGATTAATGTGGGGCTAAATGTGGGGCTTTAACTGGAGTTAAATGTGGTTAAAAAGCTTTCTTTAAACAATTTAGTTTTAGGCTTTTCTTAAACATTTACTTTTTATAGTTTTCTTCAACAATTAATTTTCAAGCTTTTCTTAAACAATCAATTTTTGTGCTTTTCCTAAACAACTAATTTTCAAGATTTCCTAAACAAATATCTTTTATGCTTTTCTGAAACAATTAAATTTTAAGCTTTTCTTAAACAATTAATTTTTAAGCTTTTCCTTAACAATCAAATTTTAAGCTTTCCTTGAACAATTTAATTTTTAAGTTTCTTTAAACAATTAATTTTCAGCTTTTCTTTAACAATCAACTTTAAAGCGTTTCTTAAACAATTAATTTTTAAGCTTTTCTCAAACAAACAATTTTCAAGTTTCTATAAACAATTATTTTTTAAGCTTTCTTCAAACAATTAATTTTTAGGCTTTTCTTAAACTATCAATTTTTATGCTTTTCTGAAACAATTTAATTTTAAAGTTTCTTTAAACAATTTATTGCTAGGCATTTCTTAAACAATCAATTTTTAAGCGTTTCTGAAACAATCAATTTTTAAGCTTTTCTTAAACAATCAATAATTAAGCTTTTCTTAAACAATCAGTTTTCAAGCTTTTCTTTAACAGTTAATTTTCAAGCTTTTCCTAAACAATCCATTTTTAAGATTTTCGTAAACAAATAATTTTTAAGCTTTTCTTGAACAATTAATTTTCAAGCCTTTTTTAATAATCAAATTTTTAGCTTTTCTTAAACAATCAATTTTTATGCTTTTCTTAAGCAATCAATTTTTAAGCTTTCCTTAAACAATCAATTTTTAAGCTTTTCCTAAACAATTTAATTTTAAAGTTTCTTTAAACAATTTATTGCTAGGCATTTCTTAAACAATCAATTTTCAAGCTTTTCTTAAACAGTTAATTTTTAAACTTTTCTTAAACAATCAACTTTTAAGCTTTTTTTAAACAATCAACTTTTAAGCTTTTCTTAAACAATCAACCTTTAAGCTTTTCTTAATCAATCAACTTTTAAGCTTTTCTAAAACAATCAATTTTTAAACTTCTCTTAAACAATTATATTTTAAGCTTTTTTTAAACAATCAATTTTTCAGCTTTTCCTAAACCATCAATTTTCAAGCATTTCTTAAACAATCAAATTTTAAGCTTTCCTTGAACAATTTAATTTTTAAGTTTCTTTAAACAATTAATTTTTAGCTTTTCTTAAACAATCAACTTTTAAGCTTTTCTGAAACAATTAATTTTCAAGCTTTTCTTAAACAATCAATATTTAAGCTTTTCTTAAACAATTATTTTTTAGCTTTTCCTAAACAATTAGTACGAAAATTCCTAGGCTATTTTATGTCATTAACTACTGACTTCTGATTGACGCAATGTCCAGCCAAGTAGATAAAATCAGTGACAAAAAAATGAAAACCAGGTTTATATACTTTATTTACGCATGCATTTAAAAATGAAATTGTTATATGAACTTGAAGAAGCATCACGGTGCGCGGTGTTCAAGGCGCTGCCGGCACTTAGCTTGCAAACCACTTTGCCTGCACTGTACATTTTGCCTGCAAATCACAATGCCCGCAGACCACTCTGCTTGCATGACCATTTGCCTGCAAGACATTTTGCTTGCACACTCTTTGCCAGCACGACATTCTGCCTGCGTGAAAGTTTGCCTGCATTTCAAAATGTAAATACATATTATCAAAACT
>JAQFYG010000936.1:0-22690 GCA_034694325.1 Entomobrya corticalis
ATGAACCATGTCACAACACATCCTGGTTAGGTAGGTTAATACCTACTTGCACTCAAAAGTGCATCATGCTCTAAAGTTGATTGGGCCACTGACCCAAAACAAGTTTCTCTTTTCGTCAGCCGACAATCCGCAATACTGCAGGATCGAATCATATTACGAACATCATCATCATTATATTTTGGCCTGACCTTTCTTTTTTATCTTTTAAACTCTTTTATATACCAAGTCGCTATATATTATATATACACAATATATATATTAGGTACATCTATTTTTTGCAGCTTTTGATGTGATATATCATCTGATAAATTCGCTTCTTGTTGTTTTTTCTCTTTTTCTTGCTTCTCTTCTCAAAATCTTTGTGCGGCCAAATATGCCTCTTCTTCTTCTGTTCTATGCTCTCTTTCTCTTTTCTTCTCCCGTCTCTGTGCCGTTCTGTGCCTCTCTCTCTCTATCTTTCTATGTTTGAGCCTTCTTCTTTCTCCATCACCTCGCGTTCTACATCTCTTCGTGTGTGTTCCTTTCTTCTCTTGGCCAACGTTTTTGTCACTTTTTTTGCAACCACCTACTCAACTACATCTACTTACGACCACTACTACTGCATTTGATGATGATATTATCTACGTGAATGCCATGCTCGTTCGTTCGCACAAATCGATGTTCTCTCGACCTGTAGCTCCTTCCTCTGTACGGACAGGTGGTGTAGTTGGACCAGGACCTCTAGGAATAAGAGATGCTATTCCAGGAACATCGCAACAGGCAGCAAGCCCACCAACAGCAAGGTCATTTTTAGGAAGAGCTCTTGGAATACGTAAACCATCCCTGTTGTCTTTATCTTCTGCCACGTCCAATGTATCAGCTACTGTAGCAAGTCCTCACACTTATGAAAATAGGACTTTTAGTCTAGATGACCTTCTCCGGCCTTCCAGAGGCATGCTCCGTAAGTATTTGATAACAAATTGGATATAGGATCTTTTTTCAAAAACTATTTTTGTCTGTCTATCTGTGTTTTGTGTTTCGTAATAATATTTTTACATAAAAAAATTTTAAACTTTCTATTTCACTTCAAGCCTCACCAAATTTTATCAGTTTTTAATATCTTTTATAAAATGAGACGAACAGAAGTGACTGTCAACTAGAAAAAGTTTTTCTTTGGCTAAATTCAAATGATTTAAAAGAAAGTTTTATCTTTGAGTAATAAAACGCATTATGCAATTTACTTTTGAATATTTTTCTATTGAAAAGTGATATGAAAACAATGAAAGATGACAGTAAAACTCAATTAAGCAATTTTGAAGAAGAGCGCCGACACAGAAACACGACGTACAACTTTCAACTTCATTATCTTTTTACTTATTTAACTTACAACGTTTTGACTATGAAATTTTGCTAAATTAACGAAATAGCTTTATAATCATTTTCAACGAGTTCATTAATCAGAAAATAATCTAATTATTTCACCATTCAATTCAATTTGAAACTTTTCTCTTGAAAAGAGTCACCCCCTCTTTAGGCCAGTGAAAGTCTTTTTAACGTATTTAATTCCGTAGTTTATATGCTTATTACATGCCAAAAAGTTATGTAATGTACATACAATTAACTTTATATAACGCTTTTGGCTGTATACTATAAATTTAAAAGTAATAACCACGACAGTTGCACTTATGCTTGAAGAATAGAGGCTTTTAAAACTCAATTCCTTTTTGTATCAACAAGTAGTCTTCAAGTATTAGTCTGTGTAAATAATATTCTTGATTTCTACAACAATCCAAAATAATAATATTTAACGTAAATGCAAAAACTCCATCAGGCACGCCAAGCCCACATCGACGAAGAAACTACTCAGTGCAGGTTCGACGGGACCCAGCCGAGAAACAGCAGATTCTTCAACAACTAATATCGCCTGGCCCCAGCTCATCATTCGATGGAGAAAGCAAGCCAGCAACACCAAAGCCGACCCTAGCCGAGATAATTCAAATGAGTGAAAAGCGCCTTCGGCTAGCCTCTCAATCCTCGATGCAGGAACCTCAACCCTCAACCTCAGCAGCCGCTGGAAGCCACGCACCTTACAATCATAGCACAAGTGTAGATTCCGTTACGTCACAACGAATAGGTGACTCTGCCGAAACTAGCTTTACAACACTTGCTCCAACATCATCCATGCAGCTAGTGAGCCCCGCGCAAGCAGCAGCCACCAAAGCAGAAAAGAAAGTTACATTTGCTCACATGTTAGATAAACTGGCAGCTGGAGAAATGTCATCCTCCTCATCCTGCTCCGACGTGAGCTGTGGAGAGGAAAGCAAAATTATTGTGACAGTGCCTCCAAAACCTGTAGGGAAGAAGGATAGAAAGAGTAGATTTCGAAGAAGTAAAAACTACAGATATAGAACGAGCGAAGAGGATGGAGCTGAAATCTCCAGTTCGGATACCACTCCGGATCCCATGTTTCCACCTAGATTTCCCCTGCGAATCTGCATAAGCCCGACAAATACAAGTGGGCCAAGTATTTGCACCACCATGGCGTATTCCTCGTCTGCAACCACGCTGAGTTCTGCTGCTGGTGGAGGAAATCAACCACCTTCAGTGCCCACTAGTCTTAGTGCCAAGTCGTCTTCTGGAAAAATGACCAAGATTGCAAGTGCGGACTCATTACTCTCGCTGTTTAGACGGTTTTCGGGTTCAAGCTCTGCTCCACCGAGTCCCCAATATTCTGAAAATGAGGAATCCTCTGCAGGTAGGCACTCTCGAAGAAAGTCGTAAAAGCATACTACTTCCATCCATCCAAATAATCTATTTTTTGTCCACTACTCTGCTGCGTACAACGCAACAAAATACATGGCTTATAATAATATGACGATGGTGATTGTGGTATAGATAAGTAAAGTAACCACCCTGAAAACTACACATGACATCATAATATGAAGAAAAGTGTGTGCGCACACACCCACTGCAAATGGATCTTGAGAAGTTTGTTGATAGGAAAAATAAATATAATCAGCACAAATGTCAGCATGAATTCATTGACTATGCAAACAAATCTACTAGTAAACATGTATTTCATTTCATGCCTTTTTCATGCCATCTCTGTACGTCTCTACTCTAGCTGAAAGTACACGTTTATCCAGGTAGATATATTAGATATGTACAAACAAAGCAAGCACTCTATAGCGGAAGTAACTGATAACGCCTGTCAGGTTTTTACGTAAAAAATGCAAAAACCTTTTTTCTGTTCACTTGAACCTTTTCACTGCTGGTACTGCTGCTAAAGTATTGCATCTACTAAGAACTAGGAAAAGTCGACATTATTATAGGACGTTTTGTTAGAAAATGGAAAAGCACACACTTCTTGTTTTTGTACGATGTGTGCTTTTTCGCCTTCTTCTTCTAAAGCCAAACTCTCTCAAGACTCCAGGAAACTCCCCATGTGCAATATTAAAGAAGTAGAAAACTTTACTAAAGGCTTTAGAGGTAGTAACAGCAGCAGCTAGATAAACAAAGGGAAAGGGGGAACATACAGAGTAGTAAAGTGTATCGATTTTTATCTGTTGTTTCTTCCTCAGAGGTTTAGACAAAATCAGTAAAAAGCCGTTTTTGACCTGCCAGTGAAAACAGGCTGACACTAATTGATGAGAGGAATGGTAGCGCTCAGTAGCGCACACCTGCCTTGTATATTGGTTTTTGTCATAGTCATAATATGCATGCGTGCATAGAATTTTCAAAGTACTACGGTTTTACTGCTATTGAGCTTTCTGATTTGGTTTTACCTTTAAATATTATGAGCACAGCAAGAAAACAGTAATGAAGAGTAGTGATAGGAGGAGGGAAGGGGACTATAGGGGTTTTTGTCATCCTGTCAAATATTGAAAGCTAAATTTGATTTTCGTCTCATTTTTATCGAATTAAAATAACATGAACAAAGAGCAACAATGGACAACAACAACTAAATTATGAAAAACTTTTCTTTTGTGAATTGCGTTTATCAATAAAAGTCCAATTTGCAATCAGCGTAAGATTATCGTGGGAGAAGGAAAACAGAATGTATTCTAATTTTCATCAAATATTTTGTTTGCGCTCCTTTTCCCCTGTCAATTCGGATGATGTTCTGTGCTACAATCCCTTAGTAATTATGTGAATACAAAAAAGCAATCATCCTAATTGAATTTTTTCTCCATATTACGTTACTCTAGATTGCATAATATAACATGAAAACGAAACAGAGTCGTCTCCATCTCATCTTTTGCACACGACACGAAGTAGAGAGATAATGGAACTTTACGATACTTGATACGATATTTAGCTACATAGGTATACCCTCCACCTACCAAAGTAAACTGGAAAATTTATGCAGGAAACTAAAAAGACTTACTATCTGTCGATTCCGTCAAGAGAAAACGGAAAGAAGAGAAAAGAGAATATATATCTACTACTCCAGCAGTTCCACTCTGCCACTAATATATCGTCCTTCCTCTCTTTCCTTTCATTTGTATTCAGTTCATTCATTCTCACTTTCTCACAGCAGCAGTGGCAGTAGCAGCATAAAACAGTCATGTGGGAGGTGTGCATGTACTTATAAATGCCTGACAAGGTACTTGGGCTTAGTTTACTCCAATGATGATGATGGGACTCTTATTGAAAACGATATCCCACCACCACCAGCACAGCATAGGTAACTCTATTGCCTTTTTAGATGAAATGCAAACTATATTTGTATGAAACGATGACGCACCCACTCCATTGCCCCCACGTGTCCTCCTTCCATGCCTATTCTTCTCAGCCAGAGTCTTGGCAGCATCATTGTAACACTGCTGCTGGTGGTCCTTCTGGTTTCTCAGTATAATAATGCAATATTAGAAAACAAGACGTGAAAACAGATAGGTATTCGCAAAAGTATCTATTACGAATTGCATTTAAAAAAGAAAATAGGTCTATAGAATATTGAATAGAATAATAGAGTTGAATAACAGTTCTTTTGTTTAGTAACCTCTTGTATCCCAAGAACTACATGCGTGGGAATGTATATAACTACATTGTTTCCCTTTGTCCAGGAGGTTTTCTTCTGACAAGTACAAAATGCAGTAACAGTGGGATAAAATATAATAGTTTGGATGTTTTCCTTATTATTATTTTCGTGGATGGATATTAATAAAGACACGTATTTTTCTTTTAATGTTCTTTCTTTTGTTCTGATCTAGGAGCTACGCCATTGTCTACTCCAAGTTCACCTCGGAATTCGCAACTATGCTTGCGTCCTCCAGCGCTAGTAATAACAAGTACAGAGCTTTCTTCTAGCAGCAACAACGCTAATAATAATAATAATAATACCACCAGTGGTAACAATAATAACAATAATAACAACACGATTGAGCTCCCAGTAATTGACCCATTCAGTCTTGGACCAGCACCTGGCCAAGGGTGGAATAGATCCTCTGGACAGCCAACGATTACACTAGAAGTTCCTATGCGGGACTATTGTCTATCGCCAATTCATGAAGTTCCTACTCCATTACCAACTCCATCTCACTCACCTGCTCATTCCCCCATGATGAGACGACCTTCTTCAGATGTGATTCCTATGATTAAGGTGCAAAGTTCTGAGGATGATGACTCGATCAGTATGAGACGAGATTCTACTCCGGAAAATACGAATAGTCCAAGAAAGCTGGAAATCCCACTCATTTCGATTTCAGTGGACGAAGTAGATGGAGAAAGTAACGTTGTTGTAGGTAATGAGGATGATACTGCTGATGTTGCAGATAATGTAGAAATAAAAATAAATGTTCCAAGTCTCCCATGTAAAAACGACGACATGATCATGCAAGTAAAGACTTGTGGGAAAATGAGCGAAGACAGGAAGAAAAAGTATTTTCCTGGAGAGCCGGAAGTGATTCCAGACGTTTTGATAAATGTACCACCTGATGCATCTCTGGAGAGCAACCCTGAACGACGAGAAAACATGAGTGAACATATAATGGTTGCATCTCCTTCTGGCTCTTATATTGATTCATCAGGTTCAACTCCAACACCACTTTCATCCAGTCCAACTTCTCAAGGAAAATGTAGTAAGCCACGGCCTCCGCCACTTGTTTTTGCTAACGAAATGCTAACAAGCTGTAGCTCGAAAACTTCCAAGGAAGACAGTGGTGGTTCCGCTAATGGAAGTGCATCAAGTAATACGAGCACGTCGAGTAGTGGTAGCAGCTGCTGTAGTAGTAGCTGTTCGACAAATAGTAGTGCAAGCAGTACCAACTCATCTTGTTCTAGTGCGGGTAGTGTGGGGGGTGAGGTTGATGGTTGCCCAACAGGAAGTGACAATTGTGGTGCTAGTGGTAATATAAATAACAACAATAACAGTGAAAGTAGTAAGGACATACCAAGTTCTGTACCGCTTTTGAATATTGAGTTTGCAACGCCAGTGTCGGAGACATTACCTAAATTTGTAACTTCGCCGGCAGATGAAACGCCCCCCTCCCTTCCCGATAAAACTCCAACGATAGAAGTGGTTTCTTGCCTTGCTATTCCGCATATATGGGATTGTCCCTTGGCGCCACCTATGATTACTATTAACCAAAGTTCCGAGGCTGAATCTGATAGTGATACTACTGTAGCCAAATCCATGAGACGACCAAATTTGAATTTTCTTAGCCCTTTTGCTTGTGATACGAATCGCGTACCGTCTGAATCTAATTTGAGTACTAGTGGCTATTCTTCGATGGCTAGTCCGTGCGCCTCGAGATGTCCTTCAGTGAGTCCGTTGTGCTCTGGAGAAATAGATGACTACCATCATTGTCCTCACATTGCACAAGGTAATTCGAATCAGTTACTACTTCGTCGAGCTTCATTAACACCAAGCACGCCCAAAAAATCAAATCCATCACCAAGACGCAGTTCCTTGAATTCAGGTACTCCATTAATGTCTTTCCCATCCGGTGGTGGTACAGGTGGAGGATTGTTTGATAAGAGAAGTCTTAGCGAGGAGAAATATGAGGAAGACAAGAAGAAACTTGCAGAGGTAGATGTTGAGACGGATTCTGCATTTGAAATAGAAACTGATATGGAATGTCAGAACAATGCTGAGATAAACATTGAGATGACAGGAAGCAGTATTACGCTGAGCCCACCTGAGGAGCATGAAATCGAGACGGATGGTAATGGAGTTGATGTATCTCCAACAACAGCAATAACAACGCAGTTGGTAACACCAGCCACTCCCACCACTCCATTTTCTCATCCACCAGTGCCCATATATCCTGAAGAACTCAAGTGCATCAACAACTTACTCCAAGTTCCCAAAAAAGGTTTTCCCAAGAGTCGTAGTTTAGATATAAATTCCACCATGATAAATGATCTATCCTCCTATGTCGGTGGTGGAACCATTTCTGCCGGAAATAGTGGTAACGTTGGAGGTGCAGGAAGTTCCACGAACAACGGGACTAGCTATGCCAGAAACCAGCAGCTAAAGGCACTCGGGCCCAGTCTAGACTCCAAGCTGAACTCTATGGAACGATTTTTTAATGGGCAAAAACTAATGAATAGTAGCAGTAGTAGCAGCAACGGTGCTGGCATCACAATAAGCTTACCTTTATCAGCATTCCCAAATAAAACCGTTGTAGCGGTGCACAGTTCTGGGAATTTGATAGAAATTCCGGAAGAAGCCAAGGATAGAAGACTTTCTCCGGTGAGTTCACGGAGTGAAAGTCCTCTCAGCGAGTTGAGTGCGATGGGAAGATACACAGCTTGTCCTGGCTCACCTGTAACAGATTCCGATGGAATGTACGATCTATACAGTTCAGAAGTGCCCTCCAATAACAACGAGTCTAGCGTAAGCATTCCAAGACTAGTTAGCTTGAATAAATTAAGTCCACAGCAGCAGTTGAGACGTTCAGGACGTCGGAAAGATCGAAGATTGGGAAAAAATAGAGCATCCACTTCAACAACAGCAATAAGTGTACCGAATATCAATGCACCTGTCGCCGCCACTTTACCTCCGCCTTTAATCCCATCTCCAGTTGTGTACCGCTCCGTTTCCACTACACCATCATCAACTACTGATCCAACGGCAGCTTACAAGCTTTCATCTTCTTCTGGTGTGCCATCTGCTGTTGTTACCGCTCCAACGAATATTTCAGAAACAGATGCTGCGTCTGCTAATCAATTAGTATTTCCTCATATTGATCTACCTCCAAGTCTAGCTCGTGAAAGTCTTGTACCTGTTGTTGCGATTAATAAGCGAGCAAGTCCTAAGCGAAGAGTTAGAGCACAACCTGCGTTGGATGCTTCGTCTAGCTCATCAGAAAGTTTGAGCTCGCGTTCAAGGTAAAAAATATAATAATTTTTCTCATCTCTTTTTTCATTGTGACAACCAAACCATATAAGTTTTTTCCTGTCGTTTTCTCTTATAAGCCCTGATATTTGCAAACTATTATCTTACATCTCACATTCACATCAACCCTTTATTTTCTAAAGGCAGCAGAGTTTCCTGTTCATTGCAGGGCAGAGTGAGAAGCATCTTGTAGAAAATATGAAAAATAGCATTTTATCATTTTCTTGAATTTGAAAAATTGTTTTTGTCGTATGTTGTGTTGCTGTGCTGTTACTTTCTCTCTGATATAAGCACAAAAAGAAAGAGATTACTACATGTATTATTATTTTGTTACTTTTCTTCTGTAATATTACCTTTACTACTTGTATTTCATTTTGCAGGAGTCGTACGAGTGTAAGTTCCTTCCAACAAAGCTGCGGCAGTCCAAAAAGATCCTTGGAAGAGGTTGAAGTTTCATATGCCTTGAGTGACAGCGCAATTGGGAAACGAAACTCCATTTCTGATGTCGTCAGCGGCAGCAGTAAAGAAGTTGCAGCAACTACGGCTATGGCGGAAGATGATTGTATTCCGGGCCCAAGCAAAAAGGTATGAGTTCAGCAGACGTTTCTGATACGCAAAAACTTATGCATACGACACCTTTACCTGAAAAATAGCTAAAAAGAAAGGATTTTTTATGTATGCATATACTCACCTTCAGCATTTTACCTTTATTACAGTTTTTGGGAAACTTGTAAATGTCACTGCTTGTGTACTTGACTATTGCATAATATCTTCTTCCATAACATTTACAGTTTACACAACATTTGAAACTTTAAAGAAACTGAACTGACTGAGATTCATTACAATTAATTTGCAGGTGCGAGAAACTTCGCCAAAACCTGATGTCATTCAGCAACAACCCACATCATCAGGAAACTTGCTTGGATCTCGAGCTCAAGGATCTACTGGTAGTCCGGCTCGAAGAAAAATTTCAAAACTAAGAACAATAAGTAACCAAATCAGGTCCGTTTATAGATTAAGTATAAATACCTGTTAAAGTCTGTTATATATTTATTTTAGTGTGTCTGAAAATATGATACAAGTTGTATTTTCTTATGATGACAATAGGTTTCTACGTCGCCTTGAATTAAGTTTGATTCGTAAAAAGGAGTGCTTGACATCTGTTAACAGACCACAAGAAATTCTTTCCGCTACCAGTCGAAATGATAGTTTCTTGGCGCGGTCAGATTCCTGGGACACGAGCAGGGAAGAAGATATGAGTGACAGCACCGAGTCGACATCGGATGACAATGACAACAGTGGGAAAGAAACGGAAGGACTGTTGGAAACTGAAAAGCCACTTATTCCTAGATCTTCTTCATCACCTGGAACTTTATGCTACAAAGTTTCTAAAGGTGCAAAATCTAAAGGTGGCAGTAGCAGCAAAATGCTTCCCATGGATTTGTTGGATAATTGTTCGGCCACTGAACTGCTAAACTCTCAAAAACGACGACTGCGGAAATATAAATAGACAACCTATTATAATAAAACACTTTCACGCAGTTTGTTATTATTAAGCATTTTATACCTATCAAGAAAAAAATACCGGGATGTATTATCGACGGGACAATGGATAACTGAAATTGTAATTATTAATGCCGACAACAACATACTTTATGTATACTTAAAAGAAAATTCTCTTTCCTCTGTGCACTTGTCATTTTCTAGAATATATTATGTATTAAATGCCCAAGTGATATTAATTGTTTTATACACTGTAAATTTTTAAATATTTTAGTCCTCTATTCTATCCACAAATAGATTAAAAGTTTTGCAGTGCAAAATATTCGGTTAAAGAAGTTGGCATATCGGTCAACTCCGTTATTTTTGGCTTTATTCAAGTATACATTTAATTTAGACATTCAAATACTGCCTTTCTAAGCTGGCTTAGATTAAGGTCCTTCTAATTTAATTGTATAGGTAAAATATATAAGTACGTGCGTGCTTTTTTGAGTAAATATTGCTCCAAAATCTATTCACAATTAATAATTTTAAAGTAAATTGATTATATACTTAGATTGAATTATTAAATTTTAACTAACTAGTCGTAAAATTAATGTATTCATTCATACATATTAATATGACCCATAACGTTTAAAGTTTCAAGTGAAGCTATGTTTTGGAGAAACTACAAAAATAACTATTTTGTACCACCGGAAGCACTTTCACTTTTATTCCTAATGATGGGAACGCATTTTCAAAAAGATATCTAATAGTAATTATGCAATTGTGTAATTCATTGAATGTCAAATGTATAAAATATGTCATTATGATAAATTGCTAAAATTAAAATTGTACACGAAAAGACGTATATGTATTTAAGAAAAGTATGCGTGCGTACTTCTAAATTTCAGTACCAAAGTTTAAAACCTAAAGTATATTATTATTATGAATGATGGAATCATCTATTTATGTGGTATTAATGTAGTATGTTATTATAGTACATTTTATTTTTCAAGAAATAAAGATAACTCACAGATATTGATTAAAATTCGAGATCTACTTTTAAACAAGCTTACAGCATTTACTAAATTGCAGTGTGAATCTTTAAAAAAATATATACGTTACAATGAAAACTTAGAGGAAAAGAGCCTTTTGTCCAGAACTTTTCAAATAGATTCATGATCATAGGTGCATAGTCTAAGGTCTATTGATTGTTTTAAATTTACGAAATACAGACACTACTTTATCCTCCAATGAAGTGAAGAAAGTTGGTAAGAATTGGAATTGAAAAACATGTAATTGAAAATGTATGATTGTTGAAGCTGAAGCAACATTTTAGTTTGTTCTATTCGTTGTCAGAAAATCCTTTGGTATATCTTCCTTGAATGTCATTTATGAAGGAATTTACTTTTCTTACCAGCTTTTATCCTTATCGTTTGCCGTTACGATTGTTTTCATAGACTGTTACCAGAATATATGAATTACAATTCTTCATTTTTAGGAATTTTTAGTGATGATTTTTAATTATTTCATGATTCTTGATATGTGTACACAGCAAAGGTAGTGTTCAAGTATGAAATTGATTATAACATTATAGGTTCATGATGAATTATGCTTTAAAATATGTTGAAAATAATACAGTACAAATAGTTTGTATTGTGTAGGACTCTTTTTATTATACATCCTTTTCATATAATATGTATTTGACATACATTAATTATACATTCTAGAGCAACATTTAAATGGCATCTGCTCTCAAGAATTGAAATATACGCATGCATTTTAATATTACTTACTAAACTCATATAAACTATTAATTACTAAGCAGATTACAATTAGTATAATATATTATATTCTCACAGGAAACAAAACTGGATTACAAATTACAATAAACACTAATGATTGCCAAACTGATTGTTATAAATCGCAAAAAAGGACTATTTATGAACGAAAATGATCAACAGATAATGAGATAAAAATGAAAAGCTCCTCCAACTAGTGGAGTCCATCATTATCTTAAAACTTATTTATAAATCAACCTTTTAACAGTATATTATATTTTGTACCATACATAAACAATCAACTAATGTTTTATTAGTGTAGAATAAATACATAAAGGTTTTTTGCTTATATTCTTCAATAATATCTTCATATTGAACATTACTATTCGCGTGAACAAAAGTGCAGAACATGAATGCAACAATAATAAGGACATGTACGTACATTTTATATTTACACAATAATTAAATAATTGGACATTAATTACTATATTAAACAAAGATTTTATTTAGTTATTTACCTAACCATTACATTTTTACAAATAAAGCGAGAACGTTGAAGAATATCACAATTTACTTTCTCAGTATTTTTTTACAGAGTACGTGTGGTTTCAATTCAAGCCAGCATGCTTTTTAAACTTAATATTATATAGACTTTAACTATGAAAGTAACAATTTCCCATTTTTACTCATTGCCAGTGCAGCACCGTCAGTGAAAGTACAACAGATTCAATCGATCATTCACAATATAACGCTTTTACTTCCATCTTCTTTAAAACATGCAATTATATAATTTTCTCTATTCTTTCTTAAATGTATACAAATCATCATATCATTTCAGTTATATGTTTCGTCTCCATCTTACAGCATTTTAATTGAAGCATAGAACATGTTAAATATATTTATATTTTCTTGAACCTTGTTCATTTTTCTGTAAAATTATTACTCATTCACAAAATAGCCGTTCACAAGATGTAAAACTAAATCTATTCGTTCAAATTAACACTGGCCCACAATAATATTTTATGCAGTATAATTATATTTGACCAAAGATTTTAAATATTTAATCAGGATTGCAGTTCTGCCTTTTCTTTACTCATTCTAGATTAATTTTTAAACTATTTTACTTCTATACAAACATATTTTTACTTAATAGTCAAGTGGACTAGAGATGAAAAATTGCACTGACATGAACTTTTCATTTAAAGATTGTCGCTATTTTCTTCTTTCTTTAAAAAGCATACATATTGTACCAAAACATTCTCCAGGCGGCTTGTTTTACTCAAAAGACGGTGTCCTAAAATTGTCGCATATTATGTAGTTTCAAAAATGACATTTGGGAGATCAACTTCTTGAGATTTTTAAAAGAACTAATACCTGACCGTACTTACACCTCTATAGTTGAAGGTAAATTTTCTGTTATTGTGGTCTACAAAAACCATGAAACTTAATTCTAATCAATCATTGCCTATTTGGCAGCGTCATGTTTTGTTTAAAGGATTCTAAATTAAATGAGACAAAGTTTTCGTAAACTGTAAATGCTTAAGCACAACTAACTATTTAATAATTATTTCAAGCGAATACTAATAATTTAAATATTAAACTTTTCTTTTATAATTAATCTACTAATAATTATTACATTTCGACATAAATGGTTTTCACAGATAGTGAACTTCACACAATATGCTAATAAATTGTCATTGCAGTTGTTTTTTTTACTAATTTTCCATTTTTTTAATGATTAATTTTGTATTCATCATACAGTCTATAGTACGTCAATTCGGTTAATAGTTACTTCATACAGCAATAGAATGGAATTTCGATTACAACTTACTTTAATACAATAATATAGTTTTTCATTAAAATCTTTATCACTTGGTCATGTCGTCTTTACTAAAATACATTTTAATTCTTTTAAACACACAGGTATCACTATACATAGCGGTTTATGCATTTTTATAAGCTTTTCTCTGTTTTCTCTTTAGTTTGGAAATCGAATTAAGGTATATATGTATATGGATCTAGGATGGATTAAAGTAAACTCGTGGTATTTTTATATTGAATATTTAAAATTTAATTTTTAGATAAATAGAAAGGGTCTGTATCTAATTACGTTTTTATAATATTTTATAAAAATTTACTTTCAAATGTATGTAAAAAGAAAAGCAAATACTTAGCATAGAGTTTTATTCATTTCATTTTTTATGAATGTTGGTATTTATTTAAAAGAAGTTTAGTATTTTTATGTATAGTAGGTTTCAATAGTTTTTCTCTTTTTTATAATATCATATAATATATTATTCTCATAAAAATCATACAATATTCATTTTCCATTAGCGTTTCGGTTTCGTGCAGAATATATGGCATTTACTACATTATGTAGATATATATTTTTCCTTAAGAGTCAAGCTTTCTCTGGAGGGATATCCGGTGACAGTACCTTACTAATACTAATATTCTCAAAACCTTCAGAGCCGTTATTACCATTTTCATTCATACTTGGACTTTTCCTAAAGCTAACAGCTTTCTCCAATTCACTTTCTCCACGATTCTCATTACTATTCGTAGCTTTGACAGCATTGCTTTCAAGCTTATCATTAGATGAAGCAGAAGAAGAAGATACACTATTCTTTTGGGACTCAACTTCCATTTCTGTTTGCTCTGGAGCAGACCACCTCCGTTTCTTTGGAGTTGGCGGCCTCGTAGAATCATCATCGCCTCCTTCTTTGCCATTCCTTTGAGATGCTCCCAAAGGAACTGGTGAAATTGATTTGCGCTTGTAACTTACAGCAGCAGCGTTATGTGCTCTACTAAAAGATGTTGTAGCTGCACTAGTTGGTAATGATGATGATGAATCTTTGGAATCTTTGCTGTTTTCAACACAACTAGAAACTGTTTTCATGGGAGAATTATTCGTAGTAGAAGTAGAAGTGGTTGTTGAAGAAGTAACATTGATAGTTGTAGATATATTAGTTTTAGTTTTAGCAATTGACAAATCGACTTCCTTTTCTCCGTCGAGTTGAGACTGATCTTGACGCTCTGCTTCTTTCACTGTCGGCGAAGGAGGTACTGCAGGAGGCGAAGCTATTTTTTCAGACTGTCGAATAATGGGACTGCTGGCCATGGAGTTGTTATTTATTCCAAAGTAGCCAGTAGTGGAGTTGTTACTGTTGTTGACATCAAGATTTGCAGCTCCTGCTGCCGTTGTTGTTGTACTTGTTGGCCCACTAACAAGCTTGCTACGAGCATTCCCTCTCGCACCACCTCTTCCAGAATAGCTTGTCTTGAGGATACTGCTTGTCGATGCGTTTCGAGATTTTGAATATGTTCCGTATGGTCGAGTCACTCCTGCTTTGGCTTTGGAGCCTCTGCCAGAAGCGGAAGTATGATGAGCTCCTGGGCCCCCTGAGGACGTGCTGTTTTTCTGATTTCTCATATTTTGTCTTGTCAGAGTTATACAAATGTCACCAACAGCCAGGGTTGTACACGGCAGTTGAAGCAATTTCTCTGTCAATTTTGGGGCGGACGATGACCATCCTCTGCCACGGATGAAAAATGGTTGTTCAGGGGAAGATTCAACTATCACCTAAAAGAAAATACAAATAGAAAAATGTTGTAAATCAATTTACTCCCTGTTTATGTGTGTCGCTGATGTTTTAAAGATATATGTATTGTTTCTTTGCGCGTAGCAAAAATGAACATTTCGTGTCACTGTTACAATGAGCATTTATATTTATGCATTTACTTTCACTTTAAAGATGTTCCATGTCCCTAATAATATATCATGATTACAAAAAGTAAAGTGTCCATGTTCTCAATAAAAGTAGTTTTGGGACTTTGCCTTATAATAATGCAACTGAAATCATCAATTCAGTAAAATACATAAAACTAATAATAGAAAGTACAAAAGTACAAACAATATGAATATAGTGCCAAATGCTTGATATTGCAATCGAATGGTGTACGATTTTAACTTTGAGCGAGTGCCCATGTAATGGATATCAACCGAACATCCTCACCTGGTTTAAATGGTGAAGTAAATATTTTGCAAGGTTTTCATATTAAATCATGTAATCAAGCACAAACAAGTCGAAACAAACAAATTATCGTTTGCGGCAAAATAGGTGTTTTAAGGTAAATATTGTTTTCTTATGTTTCCAAAAAAAAACATTTTAAAGACAGGTATGAAAGATGATGTAATGCTGCGTTCTGATATTTTCCCAAGCATATATTGTTTTAAAATTTATTTTTAAAAAAACGAATCATTTTCGTATTGAAAAATGTGAGTTGTAATTAAAGCTTATCTTAATTAAAGAGATAATTGAAAGTTTGCAGGAGTTAATTACTGTACACGGCTAAAAATATACATAGTAATAGTAGGGCAGTATCCAGATTTTTGCGGCCATTGCTGTGAGATATATTCCTCTGGAAAGTTTTTGTTTCAATCTCAATGTGTAAAGTTACAAATAAAACAACACCTAAAGCTATGTACATATACATGTTACATTTTTTACGTATTAATTTGGCTTAGTTTAGTCTAAAGTCTAAACTATCCTGAATCCACAAGAGTAGCCTCTAATTACGATATCGACTGCCGGTAACAAATAGATGATACGACCTAGTAATTGGCTTGCCAAGCTATCTATTATTTATTCCTTCCACACAATTCACACTCGCTCTGGATTCCCAGACTTCATGGGAAAGCGTATGATAGGTGATCATGCAAATTTTAAAGTATGAATACTACAATATTGTGTAGTTGAATGATATGGAATAATTACCAATTGTAAAACCGAGTCATTTGAATGATTCATTTGGAATACACGTTTAGGTGAAAAACAAGTAAATAGATAATAACAACAAAAACCTGACTTTCAGGCAAAGGGCAGATTAATTTGTTTGCACTAGCAAAAGAAATTAGAAATTTATCTTTCACATTTATATTTGCATTACACAGATATACCGACTCAAAAATAGACTATTTGATAAATTCATCCAAATTCATGTAGTTCATACACGATCGATCAATGACTGCATGAAAACAAGGTTCAAACTAACAAAAGTCGACCGCATGGAGAGGCTATGATTACTTCCAAAGTTCAACAATGAAAAACATCAGCCTTATTACAGTTTCCACATCAAATGAACTACGGTCACCTTATTTGCTGAAATAAGTACGGCTTTTGGCAGTAAAAATGTGTGGGCGGATTCTATGCATATATCAACATGAACTTTCATAGGAAGATTGTTACTGAAGGTTCATTTCAGGAAAAACAAGTCGCAATCGAAAAAATAAAGGACAGAAGATTGCATAATCAGGGGAATAGCCTTTTTGCTTATTACGTAATTAAAATTACTCTGAAAAATATCTGCCGATTACAAGAACCTACAAAATCATGTACTTTTACTTTCACTCAAGTATTAACATTCATTATGCATGATTTTCGTATCTGATCTGATAGCCTCAAAGAAGGTTAGAGGATATATTCAACCATATTTTGACCACGAGACCACGAAAACGAAAAATACCAGCATTACACAAGTTGTCGTTTTAAAATACATTATGGGTTGTCGACCACCTTTTCTGGTATCACTAACGATTAAAATACCATATTCAAATTACATTTGTTAATATATTGATTTCGCTAATTGCATCTGGGTATGTATATTCCGATATATTTTAACTGCGCATTTCCTTTTTAAAGGGCTTAATAAATTAGAGACTCGACTGCAGATAATATTGTAACTCGATTGGTTTGGGGTCATTTGTCAATAGCACGTTGGATTTTGAATTCCTTCCCCGAAATACTATGAAACTGTTGTCAACTTGGCATTCAACGTAGTCACTATATATCCACCACTTAACTTCAAAATATTTCTTATGCTTTTCTCTTTGAAGAAAATCAAAGTAGAATCTGTCATGAAATGAAAACATCAAAGACACGGCAATTCTCCTGCTGAGAAATTATTATTGCCGTTGCATGTAGTATTGATGTGTTTTCCTATACGCATATAACCTACACTAGAGCCGTATTATTTCCACCATTCCACATCATGCATCTTCGTGTCGCTAACGTACAAAAGTTGTCACATTTTTGTCTTCTAGTCAACCAGGTGGTGGCCTGGTGCTGGTGGTGGTTGCTATTCCGCTGAAATTGGTGACATGAAATAAATCCTATACGTTTTGATGGCAGCAGCAGACATGACAAAACAAGCTTGTTTTAAATTTAGGATGAAACAAATAAAAAATTCCAAATCAAAAGAGAGTACATAGTAGAGGGAAAGTAGTGTAGCTTTTTACCAAAAAAAGCTTTACAAATGCACAAAAGAGTCCCAGCTTGCAATGATTTATTTTAAAAATCAAACAAAGTGTAAATGCATGCTTTTTCTTCATATTTTGATTTTCAATAGAGATTGTCAAGCACGTTTTGTACTAGTTGACCTGATCTGATTAAGCATTTCTTTTAAAAAAGCAAAATTCATTTTGGTTGCTATCTTCTGTGATGATAAAAAATGATCTCAAGCAGTTCATGCCGATCAAGAAAGATTAAGAGCATTCCACTCCACTAAAAACGAGCTGATGATGTGGAGGGTCGCTTTATAAGTGATGTGATGACTACTCGACTACTGTTTTACGTACGAAGCAAATAAAAAATATGAACAAGGTATAAACTGATGTACCATAGAGAATAACTTGATTTACTATCTAAATTCTAAACTTTGAAAAATAGACATATACAAGGAACGTAAAGGATTCTGGTTTTCCTTTATAATCCATTTTTATGTCATCAATGAATCATTTTGTCAGGCAGGTATGATGTCTGATATTTTTACTTTTTCAGAGTGTATATTACTCACTACTACAACAACTACACACAGCTGCAACCGTAAATATTTTATACATATTTATTAACATATTATATTTAGTAAAAAAGCTGGTTGAAATTCACCCGGCGATTCAACAACAGCGTAAATAAAAAAATCAATAAATATTGTATGAATGATAACAGCTTTCCACACAGGAATGGTGAAAGAAATGTCGAAAAACTTCTCTCTCTTGTCATATTAAATGCACACATCTCGCCTGTCAACGAGGAGAAGGGAAAAAGGCACGGCTTGGCTTTTTCTTGTAGTTTAAGAATTTGGAATGCATAAAATGTTAATAACAATTAAAAACAACCTCGGGTCTTCTTCTTCTTTCTTTCTCTCTCACTGAAATTGTTGTGAACAGTAGTCAACATTAATTTGATTTTATCTTTGAAAGTATGTAAATAAATCGAATAATTTGCCTTTCGGCAGAAAATGAAATGGTCGAAGAAGAAACAAGAAGTTGATTTGAGGTACGATTTTGAGTAAACGAACTATGTTATGTTGCAAGTTTATTTTATATCTTGATGTATCGTATCCCATAACTTTACTCCTGTTTGGCATGATGGGTAATCCCTTCAAGCTAGAGACGTTTCTTGAAGGAATGAAAGAAAGAAAAATAGAGACGGCATGACTTAATTCTTCTTCTCGTTCACTTATCACTTATGTTATATTATTTTGAGTACATGAAGCCATGTCATATGAAAATTGGTAGCACAATTTATTGCGCCGATTAAACGTGTTATTTTGTAGCCTGTTACGAATCGCAAAACTTTTTAAATGAAATATTCCATTGGCTCTTGTACTACGGGTTTTTATAATCAAAATATTACATCTTTGTTACATGTTATTTGTGTTTGTTACATGTCAAGAACAGAAAGAATCAATACAAGTTTACATGCATTGGGTTTTATTAAACATGTCAATAAACACAAAATCATGTTGCCAATATTTCTTTAGCCAAAATATTTAAATAAGATTCAAATTTATATTTGTCTGAAGTATGGCTTGCAAACACCTTATTTTTTATCAAATCAAATTTATGATGACCCAAAAGTTAGGAATGAATGATTTATTGATCGATGATCTATCTTTCTTTCATATGATCAGTTGAATAATGGAATTTATTGGTAAATATATATCTACTGGAGCCATCCATGACTGGAACCAGACATAAGATTTCCCCCCTTCCACAATTTAATTATTTCGGTGTTTTTCGTCTAGTATATTTCCATGTGCCAAAATTAGACTGAAAATGTTTACAAGGTTTATTGTCATTTGATAAAATGAAAATATTCACCACCTACAGCAATGCGCAATGGTTTAAATTCGAATTTACCAAGAGTAGCATATGAAGTTGGTCCATAGCCAAAAGAAGAGAAAATGACTCTACTATGATGTGAATGTCAGTTCATAATTTAACACCTTGTATGAAAGATGACAATCAAGACATCAAAGTTTACAGCATGACTTAAAAGAAAATTCATGGTTTGGACTGAAAAGTGGTACCAGGTAATAAGTAATAGATAGAAAGTTGGCAAAGTTGAGATGTATAAGTATAAACAGAATTTATTTAAATTGACAAATGGGATTTGGCTGGAGAACATGTAAGTACTTTTTTAGTTGTGCCAACTTCATATTTTCAAGTCAGAGAGAAATAACATTAAATTGTTTTTTATAAGACAGAATTAAAATGATATAAAAAGACAATATATAAATATTTAGCTTCTCTGTTAACTTTTTAGTGCTTTTCTCTGTAAGAAAACCTGATTACATTTTTGGACTATTGAACTCATTGGAAACATCTTTTTGTCTGTAATGAAAAATAAAAATAAATACGATAAAGTGTATTTGTAGCACTAATTCATAGTATATGCTAACTTTCCAACTTCAGTTTACAAGAAAATCATGGGATTAAAAATACGTATGTATTTGCATACACATCATAATAATCACAAACAACCGTACTCCAAGATATTATAATATGAAATGATATAGATAAAAGTCTTTTTTGAGACCTCAATACACTTGTTGCATACCAGCTTTGCTTTGGAATGTTTTTATAGTAAAAGTCGCAGTCGGTGGCTATGCACAATAAGACTTGATTAAGGTTCATTGGTGGTATCACGAATTTGCATGGCAGTACACTATCAGCCAGTTATTTTGAAAAAGGAACTAGAAAAGTTGAAGAAAGACGTCATAAGAGAAGTGATGAATTCGAAAGATTATGATCCATTAGTTGCCTGATACTTATCGACCAAAAAGTATAAGTAGAATATGTATTTTGGTGGAATTGTTAACGAGAAGATGTCCACTACATCGTCCGTCATTATATTCATATACATCTACTTATAAATACACTGAACAGTGCTCGTTATTCCTTGTCCAAGGTACATTTTTATGTTTTTAGAGTTTCATAAGTACATTTAAAATGAAATTGTTACGAACCAAGAAATGGCAATAAAATAAAGATTATCATTGCATGCCTTTGCCCTTGTTGCTACTAATTGTGATAATTTCCTATGGATCTCTTACACAATATTTACATTCTTCTGGTAGTAAGATACAATCAGTGGTCGGGATTCATGAAATGCACTTAGGTGGCTAGTTGCTAGCCATATTTTGTCTACTTACTGAGCAGCGAGTATATCTGAGCAGGTAAAGTCAAACTCATAAAGGAAATTTATGTGACCTGAACTGACAAGCTTAAAACTTTTTCGTACTCTAAAGATAGCAGAATATCGTGGAATGCAGAAGTCGAAGTTAGATCTAAAGTTCAAGGTTCATAAAGTATAATGGGCAGAGGAAGAGATACAAGACTGATAGCTAATCCAGTTGGGCAAGCTTCCTTTCGCATTGCGTTGAACATTGTCTACTTAATTTGTGCACAGCTACTGTATTACATCTTTTGCGTACTCACCTGCATTCTCTTCAACATTTAAATATATATAATTAATAGCGTTTATAATTTATTTCTTGGCATGATATATGCCGGTAAATATATAAAGATACAAGACTTTTTTATTCGTGCTGTGTTTTTAAGTTACCGTCCTGCAAGCAAATTTTCACACACTTCTGGCAAGGTCATTGGAGAAGACAGAAACTGGAGTTTTATCCTGAGGTGAACGTGATGATGAAAATTTGGATGAAATCTACTTTTTTATTACATCTGGTTGGCTCAAAGATCGATTGCAAATTATCAGTAAGTTGTTTTAAGGAAACGCGTAAAGATAATGTTATGTGTAGTATTCTATCATTAATTTGCAGATAATATGAAGCTACCCTAAACTGAACTGAAGCTAGCTTTTTATATTTTTTTAAAACTTCATATTCAGGTTTTATTTGTATTATGTCTTTTCTCTAAGAATTTGCCTTCATTTTCCCCTTCAATTAATTTTTTCCGATACAATTTGCCATTTTGCACATCACCTAATTGTTTGGAAAAGTTTTTACAGGATCTTTGCACCTGATCCTCCGCGTGATAATAACAGGACCCAAAAGCAATTTGGTGGAAATTTTATCGATACTTTGTAGCAAATGAGGATCGATAAGTATATAGTTTGAAAACAGGTAAGTGATGAGTGTGAGTAACACATGCAATGTACAAAAAAGGATGCGGAGTAGTAGTATATGTATTGTTGTAATTTCATATCAATTGCATCCTGTAAGAAAGGTCCAATTTTGCACTAATTTGTCGATCCTGTTTCTTTAAGAGAATATTGCAATCATCGAGGGTAGACAAAGCAAAATTCAAAGATGCTGCCAAGGCATATTATTTGAAACTACTGACGTTTGCAAAAACACAAGCAAAAGCAACGTCAATAAAATGTATTTTGTATTTCTAATTATTTGTATCTACTGGAATATCAGGATCATCCTCGTCATTATTACTAATAGTCGTTGGCACTTCTTATAGAAAGAAAATATGAAAAGGATGTACAATAACAGAAACACCAAAAGTATTTGCATGCTAGATCAATGTTTTAGCAAATTGTTTTGGAGGACAACCTCACCCGACACCATGTTGATGACCGCCCAATCAAAACGGAGTTAAGTAAAACCGAACGAGTCATTTTTAAATCTGTTTCATCCTTATCATCAATTTCAGATACATTGTTTCTCAAACTGTCTAGACCGTCGACTGTAAACGTCCGACAATCCACCGGTCCGACAAACCGACCCTTTCTTTTGTTTAAAAAGATTATAAAAAAACAAAAGAAAAGGAAACGTGGAAACATTCGAC
>JAQFYG010000937.1:0-22675 GCA_034694325.1 Entomobrya corticalis
TTAAGATATTTTGAAATTCTTTAAATTGTAATTCCAATTAATCTTATAACATCTATGTTTACACTTTCCAGCGACTTGCATGAACTATATTTATACTGTTTAGCATATTGAAATTAAAAGGCACCAAAACTAGTCAAAGTTAAGCTCAAAAACTGTATAGTAAGTATAGTTTCTCCTGCCTCTAAATATATTTTAGAGTTAATAACTATACCCATAAATGTAAACTATTCCCTTATAGTTAGTTAGATAGCAGCTCTGAATTTTTTTGAATAACATTTTTAAGGATTGGGCATTAAAGTTTCGAAAATTTCTATCATAGTAGTGGATTATTCTCAAAGGGATAAACATGTTGACCATACTACAATTACGAGACATCCTAGGATTCCAGACAAGTTAAATTTTGTTAACAAAACTAAAACCACTAGTTCATCAAATGTACAAAGTTACTTTTCCAAAAGGTAATTACTATTTAACAAATCTTTTTAAAATTAAAAAAGCCGTGGCCACAGGTATTTTCTTATTTAAATAATTGGAATGCTGTCTATTTTTTAATAATTGTGCTTTGTATTTAAAGAAAGAAAGTTGTACCATCCTTTTTAAGTTGTTTGCTGATTAATTAATATGATTCAGAACATTTTCTACGTTTTAGTCACCTTCAATTTTAACATTATTTTACCCAGATAATCAGAACCAACGTAAACTTACACTTAATACTTTGTTACCACTTATTTGACATTTTATATAATCTTGTAACTTCCTAATAATTCCCTATTCAGGGCTTAGCCGGAAAGGTTAAATTACGGCGTTACAACTTTTGCTGAAACCGCCTTTATCTGTTTCTCACTTTTAGTTTCATCACTTTCATGAGAATACCATGTTTTTCATTTCAGATATTTGATTCAAAATGTTTACACTTGCTATACATTTAACAACTGTGATAATTCATTTTTAAAATCCATCATTTAAAGCTAAAACTATTATCATTCCTTTAGAATGAACTTTAAAGTCAAACACCTGCAGTCGTTTATAGTGATGTCAATAATATTGCTTTCTAGAACACACCTGAACTTTTCTATTACGGCGAAATCCATCACAAGTCTGTTATACTTTAATAAAAATATTTGTTTCAGTTTGCAATACATTTTGCATTTTTTGATTCTTTTTCACAGATAATCCGGAATAATTATCACGTTTGCTTTCTCCTTTTTGCATTCCTAATTTCTATAGGTCAGATAATTTTATCTGAGCCTGTTCTAACTTTTAATTGGAAAATTTATTTAATGAATCTTGCCTACATTGCAATAATTCACATTTTTTTAAACATATTTAATTACAAAACACTAAGCTTCAGCCAATTTAAAATTCAAGTGAACTAACGACCAGATATTGTTTTACATCAATTTGTTCATTTAGCAAGTTGTTTCGCAAAATTGATTTGGTGAGGATTCTTTAATGGTTTCCGCTCTAATGTCAGCGGATACCCTTCAAATATTTAAACTTGTAATTTTCTTTTTTAAAGTCAATCTCCTCGTACATTTGGAGCAAACCTTCCTATTAATAATTTTACCTTTTAGTTTTAACTAGATTGTTAGGGCAGTAAGCAAAATTGAAATCAAGAAGAATGACAATTATTTACAAATAACATATCCTTGAGCTTCAAAGAATCCTTCCTTAATCTAATTACAATAAATAAACAGCATTATCACGAATTATAGAAATGATCGGTGAAATTGTTGATTACTAGCGGTTTTCTTTTAAATTGAACGATCTCGTGCCTAGTTGAATACTCAACTCTAGGAGACAAATGTCCTGAAGAAGGTTAAAAGTGGCGGAGGTGGAGGTGGCGATACGACAACTAATTCAATTAATGATTGCTCCTGTCCAGGCAAAACGCTAAGCTTCTTCATTGTCTGTTGACCTAGTAATCTCTTTTGTCACATCTTCTTCTTTGATTCCTTTAAAAAATAAATTGTATTCTACATTAACCGTCACCGCTCAGATTACGTTTTTGTTTACTTAACATTAATTGTGAATTAAATGCCAGTTACTTCACTACTCTTCACAAAACCACTTGAGACTTACCATTTCAAACAAATAATTCCAAGCCGAATGTTCCAAATGAAGTGTTCCTTCCTCAATTCTCCTCCTTCTCTGTTGTCATTGATATTCATTATGTTTTAGAACAGCAGAGTTACGCCAGCAATTAATTAATCTTCCATTTCATCCAAGCCATTCATCCATCCAAGCAGGTGAAGGATCCCGGGTCCCAGTCTACTTCCAGTAAATTATTGAGTAACCATCATCATTATCATCATCATCCTGCGTTCTTTAAAATAAAAATGATGATATCTATGTTAAAATTCAGGTTGATACCATTATGTAATTGCCCCTTAATTTCTTACGATAAATCAAGTTCACTATTAGCTAATTACTGATGAGATTAGAGAACAAATAAAACAGTCAGTAAACTAATTAAAACTGTGTACTTAAAAAGAGAGGCAGATGTTGGCTGTTGTTCAATCAACAACATAAAATAAATAATTTTACTGGCTTTCTACAACAATAAAAGTTAATAAAAGACGACAAAATGTTTACATACCTGATTAAGTAACAGAAACAGTTGGATTTGGACGCTCTTATAACTGATGAGCTACAACATTGTTGATTGTATTTGACTCTTTTTACAAAATTACAAATTATCTGCACCATTGTCTTATCCTCCAATTTATCCAGTTTTGCTGGACTTTGGAATATAATTAAAATAACTGACTTTTATCGCACTAAAATTTAAATAGTTTAAATATCTTGTTTTAATTAATTGGCTTTTGTAGACTGAAGGAAGTTAACAATCTTTCAGCCACTTACTTGATTCTAACTAACAATTGAATTCAATACTTTAACGAAAGACAATAAAAGTGTAAAAACGGAGACAAGGGAAAAGAGCAGCGCACATCGCCGAGAGAAAAAATGGAATGCCAAGAATGCCAGCAAAAAAGCCAAAAAGTTGGAAACTCAATGCCAAGCTGTGAAACTTTGAGCTTCGCTTCACTCAAAACCACAAAAATCCAGTTTCGCTCGTTTTCTGCTTGTGAATCCCTTTTCCATTCAAGCAGTATAAAATGTGTGAAAGCAATTATTATGGGGCAGTTCAATAAATACGACGACTATCAGCATCGGGATAAAATGCGACAAACAAAAAAATGATGAACCACACATTATTTTGCATTCATAAAATGTGTAGTAAATTAATAAACGAAAAACCATTTTCCAAAAAATTACCTTTTACATTTCGTTTTATATGAATGACGCCTGAATGTTGATGGCATGGAAAATAACCTGCTGCTTTTGTTGCCCACGACGAAGACAAAATATTATGAGAAATATTTTTTGAATGCAAAGATTGATGCATCTTATTTTTTTCTGAGAAAGAAAACATTTTACCCAGTTAGAAATAAGCAAGCATTTGTGTCGTGTAGACTGGCATCGAACCCTCTTTTAATCCTTTAGATTTCTGGCGAGAGGAGCAAAAAGATATCGTGAATACGATGCTTTAGTGCTACCATGCATTTATCGCATCAATAAACTCAAGTTGGATTTTCGTGAAATCAGCTTTGCTATAGTTCCTTGAAAAAGAACAACGAAAAAGGAAAAAAATATCCTTTTTTGTAATTCCAAATTTAAGGAAAAATCTTCAATCTCTTTGTTCTGTAGCTTGAGCATTTACCTTAAAAACAAACATCAAAGTGGATAAATTTAAGTGGAATAGGAAGTATTTGTTGTTAAGTACCTGTCACATGCCATGCCAACATTGCCATCTGAATGTACAAAGCACAATATCTTTCCGTTGTTGCTTTGAAAAGAACTTCTGTGCAGCTGAAATAAATACGAGAGGAGTCCTTCTTGAGCTTAGTTTTTTTCTTTTAAGCAAATAAATTTGGTTCATCCTTTTTATTATTCCTTTTGTCGGCCTTTGAAACAAAAACAAGTAAATAATCAGTATGAACAAAATCAGAGTTGAAAATTGATAGGCTTGCTTTTTTCTTGTAGTTAAGGGGCCATTAAGTATAAGCGTGTATGAGGTGTCATAAATATTTTATCTTAAATAATCAATATTTGAATAATGTCTTATCAACTACAAATTTAAATAATTATGTTTAGACGCAGCATTTGAATAAAACTGTAAATTGTGTACTTTGCAAGTGAAAATCTCCAAACCGCTTAGGTACTGCTTTGCCTGTATTTTAGTTACATTTCTAGAAAACGTAATAGATCTTAATTTCTTTCTGGGGTAAATCATGAACACCAGAAAAATTACGTTGATTGCGTGCATGCAATTGGCATATCAACAGACAAAATATAGATTTTTCTTCAAAAAAGGCAAACTATTTTCCATGGTTTAGCTGAGCGTGAGTACTGCACAGAATAGTACCAACTGTTTTTTGTAATAACAGGGAAGGAGGCGGGCAAATAGCTTATTATTCTTCTTAAATTTTTATCATTTCACAGAATGCAAAGAATAGAATAATACACATATTTACACTAAGACAGTTAAATATTATATTTAAGCCAGATTTATGGAATTTGAATGTTTGTTCATAGTATTTTTATTCATTATAAAATCATTATTTTACACTGACTTTTACTTTTATGTTTTATGTTTATTGTAAATATGGTAAATGTTTGTACAATTTACAGATTGAAGCCAATAATTTTATATTTCGTCGTGTGCATGGCATTTCCGCCTATGTTTTTTCGTGTCAAAATCATGAGCACCAATATTTTTTGCGTCAAAATCATAAACGCCTATCTTTTTTTGTGTCGAAATCATAATCGCCTAACTTTTTTCGCGGAAGGTAGTCATAACAGCCTTACTCATTTTTGGGGGAAAATGAGATAATATGTTTAATATATTTAGATTGCAATTGTCTAGATTTTGATGTATAATACTTCTATACTTCATGTTTAAATCTTCCAGCAATCTGACCATCAATTTAGACAGCTGAAATTGTGAGTTGGCTTTCAGCAATGAAACTAATTGATAAATAAACGATTTTCGTGACGTTTTCTACCATTTCCAATAAAAAATATAATACACCTAAATGAAAACCAAAATGCAAGACTACTGAATGGCAAGTTTTGACAAAATAAAAAATTCTTAGTCCTTCTAAATGGAGAAGCCTGGATTTATTTACATTTTTTTGAATATGCATATTTTCAAGTTAGGCGGTTATGACGCCCCTATGCAAACACAGTTAGGCGATAATGATTTTGACCCAAAAAATATAGGTGTTTGTGATTTTTACACAAAAAAACATAGGCGGAAATGCCATGCACACGACAATTAACCAATATTTTAAATAATATTGTAAATATTATATACTATGTAAATATTATCTTTTTGACTAATTTTCTTTTGCGGAGCAACTTTCATTATATTTTTGAACAAATGCGGTTCCGATTGAGGTTACTTCTGAAGCAAGTGACATCAAAGAATTCTTTTATACAATGTACGCACGAGTATGCTTTCTCCATGGTGTAAACACGTGTGATATGCAGATTTTTATGAGATAACTGGCTAAATTCTTTCCCGCATATATCACACGAAAATGGCATTTCCTTCGTATGAGACCGGATATGTTCCCGAAGAACTAAAGGAGTAAGAAACCCTTCCTCACAAAAAACACAAACAAAATTCCGCAGACGAATTTCTGTTTTCCCCAGATGTTTCGTCTTCAAGAGATATAAAAGTCCTGATCTACTCTCAAGGACTTTTTCGCATTTTATGCATTTGTGTATTGAACCAATGCCATGCTTTCGGTTATGGTCTTTCCATGATTTCAAACTCCGGCAGCTAAAACGACACTAAGAACATTGAAACTGATTCTCTTTGCGGTGAGTTATTTCGTGTTCCACTAAATAAGATGGTAATTTGAAGGACTTTCCACACACTTTACATTTGTGAGGTTTTTGTGAGTATGAATTACTTTAATATGTTGACGAACTCTAGATGTAGCCCAAAATCTTTTTTCGCATAATAGACAATGATGTGTTAGCTCCTCATATCATATCCAAGATGAGACTTTGCATGCTCCTTGAGACGGGAATCCGAATAATAAGGCTTGTCACAAATCTCACAAAAGCACATACTTTCCCCGTTGTGTTGCTGTACATGATTTTCAAAATGTGGGTTTGTTTTAAATATTTTGTCACAAAATATAAAAGAGAACCGATTTCCTCTGTGTTCCGTTTCAAAACGCATGTCTCTTTCAGACTGGGTCAAATAGCTTGAGTCACATATTCTACAGGAAAACCTTTTCCTGTTCTTGCCTAAAATTATGAATAAATACAAAGTTTTAAAATCCATTATAACTTTATGTCGTTGCCAATTCAATTGACTTGAAGACAGTATCATGCAATCTAATAATCTTTGTGTATTTTTAAACGTTGTTTTAATCCGTGATTTGTACTTAACCTGAACTGACATTCAGAACAACCGTATGCGTTAATCGTCTTTTCACTCATGACTGTCATGACTGAGTTGATGGATTTCAGATAAAGATTCAATAGAGTACCAGCGGACACAAACTGAGCACTCAGCAGTGAAAAGGGGTGTCGCAAATATGTTGTTGTGAGTGGTTTTTAATTTGAATTTATTGGGATATTGTTAGGTTTATACTGCACAGTCAGGATATAATAATGCAGTTTTTATTATAATCCTGATCACATGTTGAGTCAAAAAGTTTTCATAAATTTTACACTGATATGGCTGTTGATGAGGATGGTTTAATTGGTATGCTGCTTATCAATTTTTTCACACCTTAATTTAATTTTTAAAATAATTGTGATTAAAAATGAGATAATCTGAGCTTTTGGATGGGTTTACGATCAGTTTGTTTGCAAAATTTTTATTGCGGAATGTGGATCTAAACGGGTGTTCAGGACAAAAAAAAGCAATTCATGAATGCTATTTTATTCTCTTCATGTTCAACAGGTACAATAGGAACACAAAAATACGCCCAACCAAATCATCAAGTTTCTGGATGCACCGTCACACATGTTTTGATGCGATGATGATGTGACGATGACTTTCTGGATTTGGCTTCAAATTCATACTTGTGTACTTCTGTTTTTCCCGTAATCGGTTTTTAAATTTTTCATCAACCATAGAACAGTTTGCAGAATATATCCAAGACACAATTTTGTAATTTCAGAAATTTACAAAAAAATAATAATATGACTCAAGTTGCACTTAGGATGGCATCAAACGCATTGGACTCCCCCGTAAGTCTTGCTATTATACTCGCATCACTCATCTGGTTTTGTTGTTATTATTTTCATCAGCCAAAATTTACATGCTTTTACTTGTGGTTGTAGTGAATCCGGATGTGTACTTGTTTATTTTCTTTACAAAAATTAAGTTATGCTAAGCACATTTGTGAAATAGTTTAGAATTGCCAACGGCAACGATAAAGTATAAACTTTTCAACGCTCTCAATACCAAACAACAATAATCAAAACAATCATGGCCACCCATCAGAGCTGCCAACTGTGTTTTAAACACATAGCATTTTCCTCGGTTCCAGACAAAACCAATTCTGATAAAATAAAAACTATACAAAAATATTTGTGGAGTTATCGATACCACCAAAATATTCACGAATCGCTTTATTTTCCTTCCCCACCAGAGGAAGCCCTTCCCAAACTAACATTTACTTTTTCATTTGGAGGAAAAGAAACTAATGACAGCAGCAAGCTAAAGTCCATTCCGTTCTGTGAAAGCTGTTGCACAGAGCTTGAAAAGCTGGAAAAACTTCAAAACAATTTAGAAGAAGTAAAAATGTTGATTGAGTCGCAGGTCAAAACAATTGACAATATTAACCAGAAAGCAAAGTTTGAGAGATCAAACAAAGTGGGAGAAGCATCAGCAGCTGATAGGGAATGCATTGAACACGGAATGTTTTCAGGAATGGCTCATTCTCTCCAGATGTCAATAGGAGCATGTATTGTTGGACAACAAAATATTTTACAATCTTTAAAATTTCTTGATACAATTTGCAAAGGAACACCAGCACCTCCTCAAAAGACATTTGGTCACAGCACCAGTGAAATATCCCAAAATAAATTGAAAAGCACAGGTGAACAAGAATTATTTAATTGAAGTGCAATCAACAAGAACAAATAATTTAAATTTTACATAAAAAACATTTAAAAGTCAATATTATTATTTTTCCTTTTGCAATTAGAGCCGAGCCCACCGTTTCAAAATCTTTCTGAACCAAAAAATGAAGATGTTGAAGTAATTAGTAAACATCCCGAAGACTTTTTTCTTGTTGACGATAATATGTCGTCACCATTGACAACCGTGCCATGTGAAGTCATGATATCAGAAGGAGAAATATTCGATGACCATCTCGTGGAAATGACCGTTGAAGTTGAAGAACCTTTTGTAAAGTTGGAACACCACTGTTTGAATATCCCAGCTGAATATGAAGTAATTGCACCAGTGGCAGCAGATGATTTTGAAACTGAAGGTGAAGCTCAAGAGCGTTTAGAAGAATGTGATACCGAACAAATCAATTTGGAGGAACCGCCAGCATCTACATCCCCAGTGCCACCGTCAACAAGGGCCACGAAACTATTAAAATTAAAACAAAAAGAGCGATGCCCGGTTTGCGGAGAGATGATTGTGATTTTCCAGATGCAAGATCATCAAAAAGTTCATGGAAAAACGAAATTATATTTTTGTGAGATTTGTGGAGAAAGATTCACAGACAAACAAAATTAAAATTTGAAACAGCACACTGGAGAGATTCGTTTCAATTGTAATTTATGTTCAGAGGGATTTTATCGTAAGGATTATCTGAAAAGGCATAAAAGGAAGATCCATAATTATAATAAGTAGCAATTAGTTTACTGAAACCTTTTTCTTATTTCAGTGCAGAATGTATTGCATATGTTTACAAGATGTTAATATAAATTTTTGAATCTCTTTATTTGTTCTATTTATGACATTTAAAAAAAATAAAACCAAATTGTAATGTTTAATCATGATATGCATTATTTCAAAAGTTAAGATGACTATTTAATCGCGCAAAAATGTAAACGTGTAATATTAGCGTAGGTAAAAAAATTAGTTTTTAATTGCATTTTTGTTTTTCATCTCAAATCGCTCTCTTGTAAATTTTAACATTTTCTCAGGCAAATCCACTTCCACAGTTCCAAGACTATTCTCTCCACAAATTATCTCCTTTAGTGATTTTATTCTGCTCCAAATACCGGACTGGTACAATGTCGCTGTCCTCAACCCTTTCATGACTTCAAACAATTGGTCATCCTGATTTTTGTCGCAGTGATAAAAGTTCCAATGATTAATTTTCAGGTACCCAACATTCGGAAGATAGCACAATATGGCATCATAGAAATTGCAACAACCGTAAACACTATGCACTTCAATCGACAGAACTTTCACATTTTTATTCAGTTCCACTTTTGGCTGGGCACGAGAGTTATGCCCGTTTGGCGCTATACAAAACTTGAGCTTTAAAATTTTCAATGACGAAAAACGGTCCAGTGACTTAATAATATCCTGAATATTATGACTTCCTGAGCAGTTCCTAAATTTGACAGTTAGCTTGCCTAGATCAGAATACGGATGAAGAGCCGAAAAGAAAACTTCAATCTTGTTTCCAGCTTCCGGTTTGGAACTCACGTGGAGATGAAGTTCATTCAAGCTCTTAAAATAATTTTTTACTTCGCCTTTATGCCAATTCCTAAAAATATCCGGATCTATCTTCAACTTTCTAAGTTGCTGTTGATATCTTTGGCACACTTCATTCACAATTTGTTCATGAAAAATTGAAAAGTCTTCTTGATCAATCAGAATACATAGTGATGATAAGCTCGGCATTTCCGGAAGTGGATGTCTCTTAATATATTCCTTCAATTTGTAGAAATAAGGATGCTTTGCTAAAACTTTGGCCTTGTCCACTCGATAAGCTCGATTCAGGTCAAGTGTCCTCAAATTTGGCATGAACTGGAGACAATACCGTAAAGTTTTGTAGAAACTTAGCATATTTCCATCCCGATCTTGGAATAGCATTTTGAAGTAAAGAATGTGCTCTCCAAATTTTCTTAAAAATGCAAAGGTCTGCGTCCAATATTGACGGTCAGTTTCATAGTCAGCGGAGCAAGTTTTCACATATTTCAAGATAAACGGACATCCAGTATGATCACCATATTTTATTAGCCAAGCTTCCGGTCCGGTGCCTCCTCTGTGTTCATCTGGGTCCAGTTCAATTGCTGTAAATCCTTTTCCTTTCAAGGTTTCCTGATACTCCGGAATAACGTGATGGAGTTGTTTGTCGGAAATGGGGTTATAGGTGCGAAAGCCGGAATGATTATCCACATGATTACTGATTGATAGTTTCCAGAAGTGACACACAAGTCGACAATTAAGAATATCCGAATGGTCAAGACCCCGAAAAATTATTGGAAGTACCTGCAAAAATTGAAAAAATAATAATTGTAAATACACACTAGATATATTTTGGCCTTGAATTATTCAATAGTCAATCACATTGAACAGTCTCGATAATTTATTTAGTTGTCTAGAAGTTACCTCATGAAATAACCATGTTGTCTTTGTCGGTAAAAGAATCCTCTCAAACTGTTTACAAGTTTTGGAAACACTGATGAGGTCATCAAAATCGGCCAAATATGTAAATACCTTTTCTAGCACCTGTCAAAAGATAAACAACTATTTTATATATTGGTAAATACGTTATTGGTATCCATCTTATCCTGCAATAAAAATTATTATAGTCAGTTTGTACATAAATTTTACTTTGTAAATTATTTCTTACCTCTTCAGGTAAAATTGCTTTCGTCTCCTTCGCCTTTTGTTTTGTTTTCACTTCCATTTTTAAATGACAGGGCTTCAAATAGCTTTTGCTGAGAAGAGAACTCAGGTCAGGGTCCACAATAAATGAGTCTTATCAAAACAAAAACAATTGAAAACACTCAGCGCTGTAATTAATGTCAAATAAATGATCAACAAAAGGAAGAACATCACCTTGAATTTTGCACATTATGTATGTAATTTGGTTATACTCATTATTACAAACTAACCTCAAACTGTTAGTTTGAAGATAAAGCAACCAGTAATTGGTGAAACAATAAAACCTTCTTGCTTTTAGTTAATAATTTGTGAAAATTTTTGCCTTCTCATCATCCCGTTTACATCCACAAATGACAGAATATTTTTTTCTCCTTTTTTGCTTGCTCACCCACTGAAATCAGCTGCTTGCTTGCTGTCGGCCTGTTTTTTTTTGTTTTAATTTTTTCATTTTCATTTTGCTACGCACTCATTCTCATAAACTGCAAAAGAATGTTTACACAAGTCAAAGTCTCTCTCTCAATCTTTTACTTTTTTTGGTGTGATATCAATTTTAATGGTTCACTGATTTTTATTAACAATTAGTCGCAAAACTTTCAATATATATTTGATCCAGGATCAAATTGAATAGTCGGTTCGACAATATTTGTTCTGTTTGCTGTCTCCAATTTACCAAAAGAACAAGCCCAAAAAAGAAGAAATCAAACTTCCATTGCGAATTGTTATTTCTTCACAAAATATACGAGTCAATAACAGACAACGTGTCCAACAATGAAAATGGGAGTACATTTTCTTCCGAGTTATCATAATATTATCAATCTGTGATGTGTCCCAATTATATTTCTTGTGTGGCGTCAACTTTGGAGAAAAGAGATCTGCTGAATGAGTTGGAGATGAAAGTTTGAAAACTGCAACTTGAAATTCTAAAACTGCTTTATCGTCTACAAAGTGATGTTGAAGATTTCTCAAAAGAAATGAATAAGTTGGAAACAATTGTGGAGGATTCTCAAGGAAAAGTCAATGAACTGGATGAGTTTTATTTGATGAAGGTGGATCTGGATGAGGGGTTTGGGTCAACTTCATTAAAAAGTACCATCCGTACCAGTACAAAGGTTTTATCAGGTATGTGATTTGTTAATACAAAAAGTGACAATTTATTATTTTAATTCTTATTGATATTATTCAACTTAACTAGTAAATTTGTATTTTTTTTAGTTTTCGATGACTTGTGCTCTTTTAACAATGAAGTGACTGGGATCCAAAGTTGCTGTGTGTCTTTAACGGCAAACTGTAGCAACGCCCAGCAAAATTATGTTGAACAATGGCCCAGTTCCCAATATGAAATACGGATTGATGGGATGGGGATTAGACGAAATGAAAGGAAATCACTGATCCCGACGGAAAAAGAAAGACAAGGCAGAAATCATGATAAGTGCTTTGAACACACCGACGAATTTAAAAAGGAGGACGAGGAACCAGCTCAATTATCAGACGATTCTGATAGTAGTGATTGGAATCTAGATTCTCGGAAAAATCAGATCGACTGTTATAGTGAAACTTCAAATTCCGAAGAAATTGATTCAGATTCAGATGAGTGGAATAACCGTCCAAGTTCCAGCTCCAGATCCAAAGAATTAAATCAATAGAGGCAAATTAAGGGGTATTTTTAAAACGCATTGATTATCTTACAAAACGCCAGGATAATTTTTGTTTTCTTGATTAAAATGTCATAAAAATTAATGCCCTAAACAGAAAATTGAATCCAAATCGTCATGCTATGAATACACGGTCAGTGTTAGGGTCTGCAAGCGACATCTCCAACGACAAAGATGATGGCGATTATCAGTCTGGATTAAAATCAACACGCAAAGAGCAAAGGGAAAGGTAAATCATAAACCCATCTGTAATTTATTCATAACACCTTATATGTTAGATATATATGTAAATTACTGTAAAATATTTTTTTTTCACTTTTCAAGATGCAAACGCATAAAATTAGCCCTGTCTGATTACGACTTTTCCGCAATGACCATCTTCAAAAAGAAACTGCTCACCAGAATAATTAAAAAGTCTGAAAGTTCACAAAACAAAAGTTTAAAACCGAAAACTTCATCTAGAAATTCTGTCAACTTTGATGACATTGATCCCCTAAAATATCATTTCATTAACTAATGTAAAGAAACGGACACCTTAAATCTTTCCGGCATTTCATTAAAAATTAATGAGCAAAATGAGTGCGTAGAGTGTTCAAAATGCGACACAAAATTCAATTATTATGGCTCCAATCCCAATAAAAATGTGTGAAACTTTCGTGAATTGCCAATATATAGCCATGTACTAGGTCACTATTTAAAGCTATTTAAATGCCTATACTGCCCCCGGACTTTGAAAAATTTTAAGAATATTTCAAGAACCACGTTCAAGGTCATCAAAATAAGTACGTATGTGACAAAATCAGATGCAAAGCGCTATGAGTGTAGTAAAGGCTGTGGATTGACTTACAAAACTATAGAAAATTGCAACAGACATGAAAAAGGATGTAATAAATCACAAGTGAGTAATTTACTTTAGAAAGAGAAACATTAAATAAAATTTTAATATGATTACACAAATTTTAAAATATTTCATGATTGTTCTCAATTTTATTTTTTACAAAGAAATTTTGTTATCTTATCGTCGTGCACATGGAATCGTCGCCTATCTTTTTTTGTGTCAAAATCAAATTTGCCTGTTTTTTTGTGTCAAAATTATAAACTTCTTTGTTTTTTGTGCCAAAATCATAAACGTCTATATTGTTTGTGCCAAAATTATAATCGCCTAACTTTTTTCGCTGATGGAACTCATAACAGCCAATTTCGTTTTTGGGGGAAAATGAGATTAAATGTTCAATATATTTAAATTACAATTAGCTACATTTTCATGCATAATACTTCTAAACTTCATGGTGAAATCTCCCTGCAATGTTCACAGCTGAAATTGTAAGTTAACTTACAACAATGCAACCATTTGATAAATAAACAATGTTTGTGATTTTTTCTACCATTTTCAATTAAAAATATATTACGCCCTAACAGAAACCAAAAAGCAAGACTAAAGAATATCAAGTTTTGACAAAATAAAAGATTTCCTAACCCAATAATTCGATGAGTCTGATCTTATTTTAATTTTTCTGAATATGCATATTTTTGAGCTAGGCTGTTATGATGCCTCTCCTCAAAACACATTTAGGCTACTAAGATTTCGACATAAAAAAAGATGGGCGGAAATGCCATGCACACAACGTCAACGTCTGATGGTCATATTTATGGGCGTATTGTGTTGGGTTTTGATAGTGACCATTTTTTCGTAGTTGTCACAGTAAAACTGCTTTTCACTTAATGAATAGTACGCATATGGTGGCGAATCCCTCCATCTTCTCGATACGCTTTCGGGCAAAGTTTACATTTATATGGCTTTTCGCCCGTATGAACTCGCTCATGCACCGTAAGTTTGTTTTTTACGCTGAATTTCTTTTCACAAAAACTGCACTTGAATGGCTTATTCTTCTTATCATGAACATCAAAAATGTGAGCTTGGAGTCTTAAATTTAAGCGAAACGATTTTAAGCATATTTTGCATTTGTACGGTTTTTCTCCCGTATGACTTTTCAGATGGCGTCGTGCACCTTGAACGGTGAAAGTTCTGTGACCACAAAGCTGACAGGAAAAGGTTTTGTTTCCATGAGTCAGCATGTGACTTTGTAAAGTCTTCTTGCAACTGAACGTCAATCCACATGTTTCACATTTAAGCCTTTTATGCTCCGTCTTCATATGATGTCGGTGGTCAATAATTCCAAACGATACTTTGTCACAGTACGAGCAACGGTATTCTTTTATGCAGTGGTCGTTTTCTCCGATATGCCATCTTATATGTATATTCAGCCCTGTCTTGTGGGCAAAACTGTTTCCACAAAAGACACAGGGAAAGTACTTTTGATTGTTGTGCACTATACAAATGTGTTCATCTCTGGCATGCTTGCTGCTGTAAACCCGATTACATATTGCACATTTATGTGTCTCCAGGTTATCCTTAAAGTGACCTTCTAGGTGCTTTTCCAGAGAATTTTTGTTGTAAAATGATGCTGAACATTGCTCGCCTCTGAAGTTTTTTCCTTTGCATTGAATTGTTTTCATGTGACGATCTCTGTATCCCTTGCTTGTAAAGACACGATGACAAGTGGGACATTTGTAAATCTTTTTATCTTCCATATTGTTATGAAAACTTGTTTCACGCTTTTAACTCGCTGATAATTTCCTGTATACAAAATAAAAGGCAATTGGAAATGAGTAACGAATAAAAATAATTATTTTGTTTGCACAATTTGCACCAAAAAGGGCGTTTTGTTTCTTCTCCAGTCACAAACTTAATTGCTGACATCAACAATGGAACTAAATGCAAAACATTTCCAAGCTAAGTTAGACTAACCGTAAGTTTCTTAAATAAAATTTATAAAAGGTATTAAAATCAATATATTTTTTACAGATAACAATTTGGAACGAAACTTGAAACTGATCTAAAAGCTACTTTATGAACGGCAAAAATTCAATTTCGATTCTCTTTCTTTCAGAATAAATGAAAAATCGTTTTTGATATTTTTATTATTTATTATTATCATCATCATTATTGCCTACTATAAAAAGGAATTAGCTTTCCTGTCACCGTAAAATTCTAAGAAAACAAACTCTATCTAAATAGCAACAGTAATTTCCCCGCATATAATATTAAAAATCATAAAGATTTAAAATAAAACCAATCAGTTGACCTTACTTTGTTCTGAAACTTTGCAACTTGTCACAGTGCTTGATAGTTAGTTTGATTATTGAACTTCGTCCCGAGTGGGGAGTAATCTTCCGAGGCTTGTGAGTTATAAATCACTAAATCAAAATATGTACACTTGTTTACTTTTCCAAGTTCATTATATAATTTTAATAAGAAATATTATAATTTTCTCAACAAATTAACACAGCAATATGTGATCTGGTGCAACAGAGAAAAGGTTGTACGCACTCACACCACAGCACTAAACTAAATTCAAAATAAGCATATTCTTGCATCTTTCCTTTTTCAGCTTTTCTACACTTGGATGAAAAACAACTTTCTATAAAAGTTGTAAAAAAAGACAAACCAGTTTCTACTGACAATTTTGTTCATTATTTTTTATTACTGCCAGCAACTTGACCGGATGAATGGCAACTGAGCTCTCACCTTCTTTAAAAAATACAATACATGAAGCAGAGCACCTTTTTACATCTTCACTTGAGGAAAATTCGTTGTTGTCCAGCATTGTTTGATGACAAGAATATATATGACAATAGGTATTATTAGGGTGATATCAGGGTTTTGGGCATTCAACAAGCCCACTGTTTTGCTCATAAATGTTATTGAGTTTGATGCTCCATGCAAAGTCCAGGTATCTTTTTCTGTTATTCTGGTTTTTTCAAGGATAACCGGTGGAGAAACAATGCAAAAGGTTTGGTTTTACACGCGTGAATTGAGATTTTTAGTTGTAAACAAAAAAGCAAAGTGTATGATGACGAAGTTTTTATTTATCAAAAGATTTTGTCACTTTACGTGGGAATAATTTTAAATGAGAACAAAGTTTTTATTTAATAAACTGATTGAATTATCAATTGTATCAAAATTAAGTATGTCGTTAAATGGTTTCTGAAAAATAATAATTTACATTTAAAAATATTGCTTTCATCTTTTTAATATTATATTCAAATTTTTAGTACTTGATAACAAAATAATTTTTTAATTAATTGTTACAAAAAAAGGAGCTTTTTTTTATTACAGAATTATATAAAAATTAGGAAAAGTATACTTGAAAAGCATGAAAGCGGTACACGGCATTATTTGATTTTTATTTCACGTACAATAACATAAAAAGGAAAACAATTGTAATGGTTTTGGTGAAGTTGAATACAAAACCTGTTATCCCTTATATCAAATCTTATAATCATGACTTCAGAATATGGGTGAAATGCTGGACAGATAAAACGTCTTATATAACTTAAATTATTTCTCAATTCAACAATGAAATGGTATTCTGCTTCATGTATTTTGATGTATCAAAAGAAATATACCCGTTGCTATGCTGTCGTTTAGTCACACAGGTTCAAACAAACGGATGAAACAAGAACAAGTAGGGTCGTTCATAAAATCTGGTGTGTGTTCTTTATTCAAAAGTTTTATAGATGTCTTTAGTCTCTTTTATGATATACAAACAAATTGTACAAATTAAAGAACAGAACGATAATTCAGAATGCAAAAAACCGGTGTGTTTTAACATGTTATGGTTACAATAATTTATTTTGTATTTACTTTAACTTGTTTATTCGAATAAGTCAATTAATTTTGTAGTAATGGATTGGAAAAAGTCAATTCACGTAAATTACGTATTGTTGAATTGGAATGAGTATTCGCTGAATGTTTGCAGAGCATCAAAAATATACGATAACAATAACGTGCGCCGCTTTTCTGAAAGTTCATCAACACTAATGAAATCATTGCTTTGTAGTGCTCTCATCTAAGATTTTACACTTTTTTGTTTTTCACTATTTCTGGAGAAAGGTTAGGGAGAAATTTATTTCCAAAACACAATAACTAGCATAAATGAGCACAAAACACAAATTCCCTTATGTTATTTAAGGCCAGTGAAATGTAAAAAGATGAGGAATATGCATTCGTATAAATATACTTAAATATGTATTTTAAAACATGAAAGTACAGTATTTTTTTCGAATGGAAATTTATTGCCATAGAAAGTACAATCCAGATTAGTTATGTAAAATTTGGTGATAAGAAGCAGAATTGTGCATTTTTAGCATTAAGGTTTACGGTTGTACGTGTGTATTTCATTACAAAAATTAAAAATAATCAGGCTGCTGTTTTGCAAAATGCATTTAGAAGTATAATCAAATTAACTCCAGAAATCAACTTAATAATGGTAACCCTTTAAAGATGTTTAGTTTAACATTTTAAGCTAAATAGTATTTTGTTTGTTTTAAACTTGCAAGAGACAGTAGAACATTATATCTCAAATAACATAATATGTAGCCAAAGTCATTACATAAATACATTTTGTATAATTCAGACAAAGACGTATTACAGGTTTGGATGAAACTTTTGTACAGGTTGAGAAATTTGCTTTGAAACATGAGATTAATAGGCGAACTGTTTAGGAGACCTTGGTCACTTTAAAATGTGGAAGGTTGAAATACTTTTATAAACAATAACACAAGCAAGCACAATAAGGTGTAACATATATTTACAAATGAAAAAAGAGTACAAGAGGCATTTATTATTTGCAAAATCAAGGCACAACACATTATAATTTATTTTAAATTCTACAAAGTATTCACTTTACACTATTACGCAAGCTTTATTTATATCCAATAAGTTATCTTTTACCATGCTGCTCAAAGTTTTAGACGTCACTTCGTTTTCTTTTTAACAACAATAAGTAAGTAACATATATTTTATAACATTGCTAAGCAAAATATTATTTTATCATTTTATATTGCAAATATCAAACATCACCATGCAATTAACCTTTAATCATATGCTAAGGCATTACAGAAGGAAATTCAAAGATATTATAGTGTGTACTTGATTACAACTAGAATATGTTTTAAAAAATTGCAAAACAACGTAAACAATTGCAACAGCAGGATTATCGCCATCACTTCATTTACATCTTCATTGACCTCCCCCATATTTCACTTTTGTTTCAGTTAGTTTTACTGGCTATTGAATTAAGTTTGAATGAATTGTTACCAATACATTTAATGTACGTATAAGTGACGTTGTTCTTAAGCCCTTTATATTTTCTAATTTTGAAATAATATAAGAGTAACATAAGTGGAACATATAACTTACAAAATACAAGTCTGGCACAAAAGACCAATTGAAAACTAACTTATAATTAGATCTTCCCTCTCTTTGCCATTTTAAATTTCCATCCATATAAAATCGTTTAATCTTCATCCTCCGGCCATGTCAAACGGGCAAATAAAGACTCCCAAGCCGAAGTCGACCATTTCTGTCTATCCGACTGTAATTTTTAAAAACATAAATTAAAGAGTCATGACTAGATATGATAATAGTAGGTGTTATGTTTAGAGAAGTTTTAAAATGAAACACAATTAAAGATTGCCGTTACGTGCCTCAAAATTTTCGATTTTGAGATACTTCAGGTTCAAAACTAAGTCTATACCGCATGCAACAGCACAAAATCCTAGATACCGGTTATAACTTTTGACAACATGCAAATTTAGTTTTCGAAGACCTAATAAAGTGAAAGCACAAACATGTAGAATACAGCACTCAACAAATATATCGGTTTCGAATTCTTTATGTTTATTAATTCAATATCTGACATTGTAAAAATAGAAAACGTGCAAACCTTTTAAAGAAGTGATATTAGCCCTCGGAACCGTAATTGGTCTATAGTTCCAGTTACCCTTTTTTCCACGCTTATTAAACTTCTTCACATCTTTTACGTCCATTCCTGTTATTCCAGTATCGTCCACCGAACAATTCATGGCATCGAACCTCACCAATTTGGACCAACTGTCGCAAACAATCGAAAACATTTCATTATCTAGTCCATTGATCTTCAGTTTCTTTAGATTTGGCGTCCATCTAGTCAGGTGCTCCAGCTTCAGATTTGATAAACACAGAATATCAAGTTCCAGTTCAGAACAATAATTTAGTTTGATATCTGTCATTTCGGAAGAAGCGGTCTTAATTCCTAATTGATCAGCTGAATTTGAAGTGGAAATGAAGATAATTTTCCGCAGGTTTGGTGCCACTTTCAAAAAGCTGACCAGCGTATATTTCACATCGTGGCAAGCAATGCTGAGTTCCTGAAAATTTTCAAGTTGCCTCTGACTGCTACTAAGTTTCAAGTAGTCGAAGGCAGCATTATCAGAAAAAGCGTAAGAAATTACCAGCCTTCTGAGGGAATGGGCATTGTTGTTAATGATTTTTTGTAACGAATGATTTAAATTGTGAAAGTTTACACGACTCAATTCGAAATATTCCAGGTCAAGTCTCGGATCAAGGAGAACTGACTGAGCTGTCGCATAGATTTTTTGTTTTTGAATGTCGACCAGTTTAAGATTCAAGTTGTTGGGATTCTGTTTTCAAATAGCCTTCAGAGATTGAAAGAGGCATTCGGAGTTTGAAATAGAGTTTGTCAATCTTTAAACTGTTGAAAACAATACATTTGTAAATCCGACTGAAACATTTTAGCTTAACAAAGACAAAAGAAAACTCGGGCTATAAATTTGTGATGTAAATTACCTGGAGCAATGGCATGCGATAAAGAAGCTCCATCCAGACCACCCCCTTCCATTTAAAGTCGTCAAGACACATTGACTTCAACTTGCTGTGTATTTGGAACTTATTCCAATTGATAATTTCGGCCTTGTGCTTTCCCTCAGTCATCTTGACATGATGGGCGACTTGTACCTGAACCAATACCAAGTTTTCCAGATTTTGGCAATAATTAAAAATGGTGTTGAGAAAATCAATTGGAGAATCGAATTTTACAGTTTCCAAAGTCAACCCTTTTATGTGGCATCCCCAAACTTGATACAGCCAACTATGATCTTCATTCGGGTTCCTAAGTTTGTAGTTGGTAAATGGCACCTCAAGGAGTTTGCCTGGTTCGGCTTGTGGTGGATGATAATTGCTTGAGAAAATTTGAAAGTCAGACAGTTTTCTTCCAGGTTTATCGGGATTGATTGTGGCGTAACCATATGATCTCCATGTTGAAATGGACCCATCAAGCCAGAGCCTACTGACAAGTCGGCAGTTTTTCAAGTCTTTTACACTACAGCACTCAAATATTATGTTAAGCATCTGCAAAAATATATCATATAATTATATATATACGTTATAATAACAACTCTTTGACACTACGCAATACATTTTTAGATTGTTCACAGTGCCATACGATATGATCCGGCCAAACACATGACAAGAAACAGAAAAACATCAGAGATCAAAATAAGACAAAACCAACAACATTGGGAACTTTAGTCAGACTAGTAAAATATGGCGCTTACCTTTTTATCTTCCATTGGATGTAATTGCTTTGACGCGTTAGTCCACAAATTTGCAAAATTATTTGTTTCCACGTTTAACTGCATGTCAATGGTTTGCAGCTCTAAATCTGCTGATGATGGCGATTTTTCAGATAGACTATTGCGCTTCATTATTGGCGGAATAACGAAATTGCTTAGTTTTCCGTTGGTTTCATTTAAATATTGCTCGGCATCATCTGGTACCCTATTTTCTTGTTGCGCAACTTGTGCAATGGGGACATGTTTCATATCGAAATGATTGCTTGCCAGGTTTGAGTCCATATCAATTGTTTGTGTTGTTGTCGGTTGCACACTTTCTGTAAACTTCTTGAGCTTCGGCCGTGGCAAGAACTCTGAGTCTTCTACCTGCTCTCTTCGTTTTCGCTTAAAATCTTTATTTAGACTTTGCTCCAAATCATCTGTAAATATGGCTTCTGGTGGAGAGGTGAATGCACGTGAAGAAATGAATGAACAATCAAAGGCGGTGTAGCTATTCGATGACGCCTTACAAGCATGGTCTCCGCCTCTCGTTGCCGCTTCATCATCTTTATCAATGGAATTCTAGTAGAAATCAACAGAAGTAATATATGGATAAGTAGCTGCACAATACAAAACTAAAATTTTTAATGTGAACTTGGTAAAAATAGAAACTGATTCTTGCAATATTTACCTGTGGAAATGGGGTAATTGTTTCTTGATCCGAAGTGCCAGCGTTAAGGTCACTATCATTATCAGCGTTGCTTTCCATGATGAATGGCAATGATGCCGTCGTATCTTTTGAGGTGCAGCGTGGTAAACTAGGAAGTACGGTATTATCACTTTCTTCGGGGCCTGAGTTCATGGCTCGATTTTGTGGGTGCTCCATGAGAAGCTTTCGAATTTCAGCCAACTCATTTTGGGTCTCTGTCATCATTTTCGTTTGCATTTCCAATTTCAAATTCTGTTCTGCCACCGTCTTCTTCAGCGTTGAAAGTTCCCCACTCTGTTCCTCCATATCCTTCTTCAGCATTTTGATTTTCAGATTCTGATCTTGCAAAGCACCTTTGAGCATTTCAGTCTCTTTGCGACTGCAACTACAGGATCTACATTTATTTTCTTCCTTTTTGGCAGTTTCAGTATCTTTAAGAGTACTGTAGGATTTTCCCACAGCGGCTGCTGTGGCAGCACTAACTGCTTCAGCTTCTTCATCGCTTTTACGGAAAGAGACGTCGTATTCGTTTGAAACATTTGGGACACTGGCTGCCTCAAACGCTTCGTCATTATATTCATAATCAATGTCAATGGGTATGTCGAATTCCTCCAGCAAAACATTTCCTACATCCTCCTCAATCTTAACGACAAAACCTTCATCATATTCTTGCTTTACTGTTGGAGTCGTCTCATTTCCCCCCAAGCTTCCCGGGGAGACTTCTTCTTCAGCCAGGTTCTGAGGTGGTGCCACCGATGATCTCTCTAAAACATCCTTAACATCAACGTCTTCTTCAGTTTTGATTTTGCATTTGTTGGGATCCACTATTATGTCATTATGACCAGCAACCTTTCGAAGTTTCCACATTTGACGATTTCGTTCCTTATTAGTTAGCCGAATGTAATAAGGCTGCTATTAATTTCGTGTGTGTCTGTGTCGTGTAGTGTGTCTGTACGTTCG
>JAQFYG010000938.1:0-22670 GCA_034694325.1 Entomobrya corticalis
TATAGTTGGACAACTTCTGAGATCATTCAACGCAACGGATTGCTTCAAAATCCTCTGTCCTTTTATTATATAGATTACGTATGTACATATCATACTGCTGATCGTTACTGTTACTCGTCTAACGACGATAACGCACGAAATTCACAATGTGACGATATGCACGTTACAAAGGTACCTAGCTAGATTAGATAGTAAAAGTAACACGTATACAGGTAGGAGGACGTTATTTGTCTTACAAAATTGATTGAGAAGATACTCGTAACGCTTCTATTTTTCTATATTGTAAGCTGCAAGCCTTCTGCTTCGTGCTCAAATACTGGAAAGTAAGATAAAGGGAGTCATCCTCCTACCATTATTTTTCCAAATTGAAGAGATAGATTGCACATGGGGTTCAATCAAGTTGGTCATGCGAGGCCATAATTCACCATGAACATTTAATGTCAAACACGGCAAAAAATGGTTGGGAATCATGACTAAGACGACAAATGATTATGAATCAGGTACCAACCACTGTTTGCTATTTTATACTGCTGCTTGTGCTTGATTGACTACAGTCGTGCAAGCGACGTGAAAAAATATTTTTATCATCTATGAATATACATAAACCTGCCTAAGATGACGAATATATTAGCTGTCATTCAACATATCCTACTTGTGTGCAACAAATGAAGAGACGACAAGGCAAGATTTGACATCTTAGAACGCATATACCCTTATGAATGGCATAATATGTACACATATTTATTTTAGAAAAGTAACCTATATATTTTTGTGTTCACTGTCATCGATTTAAATTATCATCTTGAAGTTAAAAGATGATAGAATCGCGTTCACATTTTATGAAGCGACAGTGTAATATCATATAGTGCTGTATGCCGGTAAAGAAATGAAAGTTTTCAGTACAAAGTTATATGAACTATATTATTATTTGTAACGGACAGCAATAATTTTCAGCAAGAAAAATAAAACCGTGCCATAAACAACACTTCTTTTATTTTGAATGAGTGTGTACATTATCCTTTTTTGTCAATATCTTGTCTTAGGGCATAAAAGGAGAGAGGTAGCAATGATCTGGTACATAATCTATCAAATAAGATTAGTAGTAATGCATCAGAGAAGTAATGTGATGTGAAGAATCACTTCCGGTTCAGTGAACTCTTGTTGCTCCCTTTCATTGTTTGCATTGTCTAGTGTTTGAGTACCATCACAATATACGAATAATGTAACAACAAAACAAGAGCAAAACATCATCATCCCGTACTTATGTGTATTTGGATTTCCAATCTTTTCTGAGAGAGATCTAATTTGTGTGTGCTTACTCACTACCGCCTTATTTACTCCAGTGAGCAGCTAGGAGGGTTTTCCCCTGGAGAAATCACTATTTCATCAACTTCCCCATGGAATACGCTTCAACATTGTATCTAGCCGGTAGTTACTTAAGAGCATAAACACAAACCTAAAATCTGTGTTGCCATCCCTTTCTTTTAAAACTCCCTAGTCACTTGAACTCCTACGAACAAATTTGAAATTCTCTTTTTAAAAATACTCAAAATAACAAGAGTAATCACTCTAAATGAAAGAAACTGGAATACTCGTCCATACACAGAAATAGGAATTAGAAATATCATGTGCATTATACCTTTTCTACATACATTGATACAAAATGCATCACTACAAAAATATTTTCGAAGACAATATTTCAAAGTAGGTTTTCTAATTGATCCGTTGGATCTGCATATGTGGTGAATTATGACTATTGGTAATTTACTGAAAAGGCAATGAAAACTTTTTTGTATACAAGTTGTATGATGAAAACTTGTACATTCTGGTGCAAAATGTCCGAGTTAATACTTTTTAGAACAGATGAAACACAGCAGCGACACTAACACCCTCGCATATTGCAACAGCTCAGTGCTTTCAAACACATCTGGTTTTCTTCATATGCACATAGATTCGTCCTATTTTGCTGCTAGGCAGAATAATCGGTAGATTTAGCCAAAACATTTGATATTCACCAGAATCAAAAATCAAATCAAAACACATTCGAGAATACATTAGCCGTTGACGTTAACATTAGTAGTTTCATGGGTAAGCTGACAAATTCAAGGCGTAGGCATAAATACAGTAAATTTACCGCAGGTCCTAGCTAACCCTTCATTATCTTACTTGTATTCTGTCAACTTACTTTTTTATTGAGTGGAAAATAAAATTCAATAACTGAACTGATGTAATTGTAATAAGCATTTTATATGTATAAATGTAAAATATTTTTATTGTTACATATTTTCAGACACCTTACACATTACACATTATTTTATGAATTAATCGAATTACCCCATCTTTCCTATACGTACGTTAAATCAGCACTCCATTTGACTACAGTTAGGAATCCTTAAAAATATTCGAGAAGTTTGTTACACGGAATATTTTATTAACACGTCGTTTGTAACTGAAATCAGAGAATAATAGCACTAATCGGAAAGGGTTTCTCAATGAGCTTAAATATAACATTTAGTATATGTAACTAAATAACAGTGACATAAAAGTTTGATGTACGAAATAAAAGGTTGTCGATTTAGGAACCTAAATACTTTTCAATTTAGAATTTTTTTTCTTGGCCATATTAATAAACCTACATGGCGCTGCTGGCCACGGCCACAATGTTATATTAAAATCTACGAATCGACCCGAAAATATTAGTCGATCTTATAAAGAATTTCTATTAAATAACATGTAGTACCATTTCCCTCAACTTAAATATAAAAAGGTATAGAATACTGTTTTATCGTTTTTATTATTCCTTGCTAAAGTCCCGCGTAGCAAATGACAAGCTGTCCAAGTCGGATATACTTTTACCTTGTTTGTTGCATTAAAAAATGAAAAGATGCACCTCTCTCTAAACAAATCAGCTTGGCATTAGATTCCATCGGGACTCTTCTGCTTAAATAAGCATGCTTGCTTTTTGACATAGACGCTTAACAAACCATTTTTTAAACAGAGTAGTATGATTGAGGCTCATCATTTTGTCCTGCAACCACACCATCATAGAACTAAGATGCATTTTTAGATGTCTAAACCGACTTAAGGACTTTCAATTCATCCACCCGGAAAATATCTCGGAGAGCCAGGGAATGTTATCAGAGCTGATCTCATCTTTCTCATCTCTTCTTTTCTAGAGACAACCAGTCTCAAATTATGTGGGCTTTGCATATCCCCTGTCCATTTCATAAGTATACATTTATCCCAAGGCCTCCCTCACTCTTTTCCTTCAAAATATCGATCCAGTCAAGCACAAGGAGATGCAATATAGCCAAGCAGTTTTATCACATTTTACTCCAACTAACTTGTATTTATGCTGTCACATAATATACGAAAAAAGAAGAAAATAAGCGTAATGATAATAACGCATTTACTTACTGCATTTGAGTCATTATTGCGTACATGAATAATGCAGATACATAGAACTCTTTCAAGGGCTTCTTCCACCATCACCACCACTTTTGCCTGTCTGTAAGTAAACTGTATAGTTTCCATAAACTTTTCCAGTCAGTTCACCCGTTCACATCAGCTTGACAGGCTGATTTATGTACTGCAGTAAATATATACACATGCATACATACGTACATACTTTTACGATACGTTATGTTCACAGAGTAATACAGAGACCACCGTCTCTAATAAATCAGCCATAAAACGAGGAGACAAACCATACTTTTACTTTACTCAACAGCCAGCAGTCTTCCGTCTGTACATCACTACCACCCGACCGACACACCGACAATTCCACTCGTGACGATGTTCCCTTTTTAAATGCCGCAAAAGTACATGTAAAACGGCTAATTTCGCATTGCTCAACGACAGGAATGAGAGAACAACAATAAAATCGCACATGTACAAACACAGCCTCTCTCCTGCTAAAAGCCACAATAAATTTCTTGAAATGACACTAAACATTCCAGACTTCATAAGGATAGACTCGTAAATGAATTCGTAAAATATTTCTTTTCATAGTAAAGAGCTGCTGCTAATTCCGCCAAATAATTGGCACAGACACTTGAACCAGTGCATTTTATTGTTTCATAATGTTTAAATTTCATCAATTGATAACTAGCAGGAATTTATACTAAACTAGCAAATATTCTGTTAACTGCTGCATTGACAAAGATAGGTAAAAAATCTTGAGACTTGAATGTCAAAAGTAATTGGAAAAGGGAAATAAATTTTAGGCGACATATCCTTAGACTCATGTCTTGACATTGCCTTAATAATAATGACAATAATGAATAACTTGTCCGGTGTTGAACTATGCGTAAAAATACCCAAACTTCTTAAGACTCTAGAATCCCATTTTTCTCGTGGTGATAACATCTCAGGTGAGACCCAAGATGTCAAGTGTAGGACCGCAGGACTGAATTTACGTCAAGATGTCTACCTACCTAATATATAAATAGGTGTACACATATAACGACCTTTGGTATTTGTGACAGTCCCCTCTTACATGTATGTCCACAAAAAAGTTCTCGTATAAGTGATCAAAGATGTTAAAAATCGAAAAAACATGTATGCCTAAGTACTTGTGTCATTTTTTAAACCTTTAAGGGATAACTTCAAGAGTAGTATTGAATTACACGGTGCGCTATAGATGTGCCTATTCTTTACATCCACAAGCACAATACCTCAACTATCTTAGTGACGGTTTTACTTATAATTTCCATAAGACGTACAAGACGATAAATAACATTCTCGAAAGTCTTAAGTTCAACAAAAGAATTAATCATTGTATTTATGCTTTTATAGTATGGTATATAAATTTCCAAAGGGTGCAACGATAACAATCATTAAATTTTATCACGCGCACAACAGCGTGTGTCACAGTCATTCCATTCCTTCCTCGACTGAGCAGAGTTGAAGATTCAGCAAAACTCGTGCATTCCATCATAATTTTTTTAAATCAAATTAAAAATGCATTTATATTTATAAATGTATGGAACGATGGAACTTTACGAGTACTCTGCAAATTGCTGATACAAGGAATACATGGGATAACGATTTAGACTTGGAAGGTATGAAACCTTATGAAGATTTTAAATCTACTTTTTCAAGTATTTATTCATCTTTGAACATTCGTATTTGTTTTTTCATACCCCTTCTTTGGGTAAATGTAACCATTTAAACCCACGTAAACGTAGCCACGTTGCAATAAATCTTTGGGTGCATCCCTCCATTCACAACTTCATTAAGCAAGAATGTCCATAAAGCTGAATCCTCAAGGAGCACCTGGGTGGTAGCTTATTTCAGGACACAAGAGTGGAGAGCACATAAAAAAGGGAGAGCGACAGGTCCTGTCAATTAACTAGCCAAATAGCGTAGTTCAAAACTACCAACCACTCATTCTTCTCTTTTTACACAATTATCTCGCCCGACTGTAAAAAGCACATCACACACAGTAAAAAATATGCACTAACTATCAGAGGCATCAACTTTACTACTTTATTATTGCTTACTCAAATGTACTGAAATGTTACGATTTGATTTGAGTTTTGGCAGCGAGCATAAATAAAAATGTCATCATCATATTTACGATGACCAAAGTACCATGAACAAATTCACTAATTTCAGGCTCATCTTTTTCGCCAAACGAATTCACAAATCATATCCCTTGTCACTACAAAATACTCCTATCATTGCCCTCTGTAAAACATACGATGAATACTTTCGACCCAAAAATTATTACATTTTAGATAGAAATACAATATTTTTTTATAAAAGCAAGGATTCCCTAAAGTAAATACCTACTAGGATTTAATCCCAACCACACAATACCGCTATCCACCTCCTTTAATCATCTTCTAACCATCATCACAAGATTTAGGAAAAGACGAAGTGCGCAATGAATTTAAAATGAAACTACTTTTTTATTTTGTCTTCATATCCTAGTTGGTGGTAAACATAATGCTGCTTTAATATAAGCTACTGTTGTTGCCGGCACTATTGTTGTTTTTATATTATAAATGTCCAGTTCTAAGATTCAAAGATTCAGTAGCAGGAACGGAGTCTTTCACTATTATTTAAGTGCATTTATCTAAAATACTCGGTCATGAGGCCACCCTCCTCCTATTGTTAGCATAATAACAAGGGGTCTTTCAAAGTTCAGATTCATCTTTTTCGTATAAACACACTAACAACGATAATAATGTAATCTAGCAATCCCTCTTTTTACATGTTCCTACTAAAAACTCCAGCCTTTTGTTTGCTTTCAAAAGAAATGAGTTTTATCCCTGTGTTATCAAGTAATATAAAAAATAACAATAAGTTACTCTTCAACCTAGCCTGTCTTATGTCTACTACTGCCATTACATATCTGAAAAATTATAATAGAAAAAAGATGCCATCAGTAGCAAGAACTAGATTGCTCATTGAGAAACATCAAAAGAGACGCAAACCACGATCAAAAAAGTAAAATAATAATGCATAAATCAAATGAAAACAAGTAATAATGAGATAACGCTGAATACACACTTAAGAACTAATACATCGTATATTCATGATTTACAGGTATATCATTTGGGGGAACGGGGAACACATAATGGGACCATTGGACTCGATTTCCATCGCGCCGTCTAAATTACAGTATAAAAATACGTGGATTCTTTTTCAAAATAGTAAATGACAAGTAGTGTTGTCACCACGAATGACGGAACAGATGCAAACTAAGATATACTCTCATTTGAAAAGAGTATTATTGTAGTAATGCTCACAATAGGTTCATATTACAATGATCACACCTATATTTCTCTTCTATCAAAAACTGGAATCACGACAATTATTGCAATCCGTTTTCTCCGACAAAATTACTACTATTCCAGTTTACGTTGAACAAAACAAAACCTTTGTAGCAGTAACCCTCAGTCTGGTATCTGTTTTATTCTGTAAAAAAGTCTGAATTTCAATAAGAGAAAAAAAAAGTAATTTCCTTTTGCCAGTTTTTAAATGTGAAAATGTATATGATAAAGTCCGGTGTAACAGTTACTTAGGTAACCACATATTTTAATAAGTGTTCTTTTTATCATCAGTTAATAGACGTCCACTGTATGACGTGAAGACGGGAAAAGATGATTTGCTACCACTAATAGATTGCTTTTAGATTATGAAAGAAAAACAAATTACTGTGGAGTCTGCTATGAAGCCGTGCTGTTGACTAGACTTTTGCACGGCAAACAATAGAATCCAAGAAAAGGTGAAAAGATCAAGTTAAAGAGTTAGCATTAATTGGATATTATCGACGCCAGTCGACGAAAACTTCTTCACTATAACTTGCACAATGTATATATTAATAGTATTTTATACTATGTCTGATATTACGTAGGAATGAACATAGACCGCAACGCAACAAGCTCATCATCATAATAATTCCGTCACTGAGAATATGAGAGAAACAAACATAGTAGAAAACTTGGGCGAGAATGTTAAATAATGGGCAGTGTTCATCATAAATCCTTTTCTTATGTTTTTTCTTCCATTGCAACTCTTTCTCTCGATTACAATTTCATATCCTCCTGGCTTTTTTGTTGCTCCGGTTCATATTTTTGTATGGGATTTTGAATGAATTGTATAGTTTAACCATTAGTCGATAAAAATTCGGCAAGCTACTTATGTAAACTCCCCTTGAGTTATCAAAAGTAAAGCCTTGTACTCATTGTTGAGCATGATAGCGTGTTTAGTGAAATAAAAAAGGAGTACAATGGTGTATGTGAATGAGCAGATGTAGTACAAAATGAATAAAAAGCTAGAAAGAGAAAGAGAGGCTCGTTCTCTGTATGGAAGTCGTGAGCTGAAGCTCTTCTCAAAGGTTGCCGATCAGTCGTAATAAGGTGAGCGGCTGGAGCTAATGAAAAGAGTGAACTCCCATGATGCTTTCAAGATATCCTCACTACTCTTCCCAGATTTTTTATTGTAACAATTTAAAGACTACAATGATCACGATGAAAAAATAAAATTGAATGTGTACATGCATGAGATGGTTGTTACATTGCATTACTTGCTCTTAATTTCCAACTTCCATATTGCCTCACCGACTTTATTTATCATTTTAATAATATATATGCTGGTATGTACTCAACGGTGCACTACACAGTAAGAAGTTCATTGCGTGCTTCTATAGCAAATAGTAAATCACCCTTGGACTGATCCACCATTAAAATTAAAATTTGGAAATGAGATGGCGCCGTTAAGGTATTTTTTGTTTTCTAAAAAAACAAGTTTCGTAAAATCATTGTGCATGCTTCACATACTTTAGATTCTACAACCGTATAACAGCAAAAGGAAAAAATTCATATTTTTGTATCATATTATAATTGTTTTCGAGTATGTATGACTACTAAAACCTACGTGAACATATATAACTATATTTTGAATGTAAAAATATGAGCATAAAAGCTGGGAAACTACGCGGCACTCAGTCAGTCGAAAGATTTTCTTTTCTAAATTGAAATTCGATCTTCCCTAAAAGCTCCATTCAAAATGAAGAGCATTGTTCTCTAATTTACAGTTGTTCATTTCAAGTGCGCCGCATTATTTTTATGATGTAAGCTATTGAATTTGGTATGATTCCGATTCTTTCTTGTGAATAGATTTACTAAACCCAAAATGATCTCTGAGAGGATTGGTAGTAGTTTTTTATTCATGAGTAGAAAAATATAAATGTGTTAATATGTCCGTCTGCCCATGTCTCACAACACCTTGTCCCTGAAGCATCAATTCAATTTGTTTCTGAAAAACATTTAGATTTGTACAAACAGCATCGACCATTGACCTTGAATATAGCAATTTTAATTCCTACAACCTATATACAATTTTGCTACTTTTATACATTTTATTCAAATGCTCGGTTATATTTTTGTGAGATTAGATAACACATATATATACCTGGTGCTTTAGTTAAACAATACAAGGTTTTTATATAAAGTGATACATTTATTATTTCAAATTACCTGTAAATGTTCATTTTTCAAGCAACCGTATTATAAATATGTGAAAAGGGAAAGGCGTGGTGGGTGAGTTGTACAATAAAAATCCAATCCGTAACAATATATATTTATCATCGTCTCAGCAAGTTTCATTTGTATTTAATGGTAAACATCTGTATCCATTACCACGGACATTGATGATCCTTCAATGAACTGGTATAATTTTAACAAAAAGGTTATGCATTTGTTTAATGCTAGGGTGAACCGGCTCAGTTTCACCTCAGTCAATCGATGTAAATTACTTTTGGACAATGATGCTACTCCAACAATCCAGATGCTCCTTTCTCATGTGGATAGCGATTTCGCCTTTCTGATGTTAACGAAGATAAATCACGTTATCCTAAATTTATAAATAGGCCTACTTTTGCTTAAATTTACAATTATGTACTTGCATTGTGTAAGCTGACACAAGTAGAATTAACAATTTCAGTCATGCTTAACCAGGCCATGATGGTCTTTTACCTTTAATAAGAAGATTTTAATGTACATAACATACTGAACACATATTCCAGAAAGCAGTGCTTTCCACAGAGAAAGTAAATATATTGCAGTTATTTTATAAAGGAAACTATAATATCCATTTTTAGCTATACCGCCTCATTTTCCTCGTTCCCAACGACAAAAAACTTCTAAGCTTAAGATGTGGGGGGAACACATCCTGAAAAATGTGAAAGAATCCTGCGACTGAAAATAAAAAATAGAGATGTATAAGGAAGCGAAGGATGAATAGTAAAATGTGCTTTGGTATATACCATAGAAACTATTCGGATTACTAAGAAAAAGAAACCAACAACTTTCGCTTTCAGTTCGGGCTTCATATTAGGCAGAGTTGTCTAGTCTCCCAATATTCGAAAAACATTTATAGAGAAGAGAATGTCTACTTGAAGATAATGCATTAGAGAAGCAGCCGTAGCCACCGTGTTTCTTCACGTAACCAACCAAGACGGAGTGCGAGAAAGGAAAGAGTCTCTTGGGAAAGTTACTGCGAAGCCATTATTCAATGTAACATACCAAATTCCAGTAATAAGCCAACCCCATATAAACAAACCAAAAACCATTTTTTCTAACAATTGGGGAGAAAATGGATACACGGCGAACGGGAAGCAAGACTCAACTCTATGCAATGTCTTACGCTAGAATACTTTTCTGTATTTACAAGGAGTAAAATATAACATTTTGAAGATGCTATTACATATTTCACTGCAAAAACTACATTTTGCCACGACATCGGATATTCAGTGCTATTGCTGGTGTCTTTTCAGCCTTGTTGAAAACTATCAACTATCTAACTGGAAGTATTTTCATGTAAACAAACAGTAAGCATAAGAAATATGTGGGGCCAGCTTCTTGTCTGGCTTGTGTTTTCTTTGAAATGCTGAAGATTTCCTCACAGGATAGGTTTTTCAATCGCCTTTCAAGAGACTTTCAGAAAATTTATTTGAAGTTAAAGGGATGCATTTTAAATTTAGTGCATTTCCATCCATTGCAGAATTAAAGATATACTGGTTGGTCACCATCATGAAAGTCATGCAGTGAAGAGTATGAATGTTGGCTATTGTTTAAAAATCATAAACTGGATTAATATGAAACACAACAAAAATTAAGAAGTTTTCCACGTAGTTACCCGAATTTGTTTTAAATGTTTCATTAATTTCTCTTTATGACTTTTAAAATCTAGAATATTTGTCAAAAATCAAGCCATGCTCCCCTGAAGACATTAAATTTTTTGCAACCTAATGTTTAGATTAAAGGAAGGCTTTCAAAATTTAAATAAAAATGCAAGACCACAATCACTTTCAAAAACTCCAAAAAATATTATACATCTTTTACTGTACGACCCTACGAATATTTAAAATTATATTTTAAAATGAGCAATAATTCAGATGATCCTGTCAGGAAAACTTGTACAGAGGCAGAGGAATAGTATTTTTGAGATGTGATGCAGTAAAAGAAAGACGAAGATGATGCGGAAAAATAAAATATATAAAAAATGTAATCTATTCACCATCACACACTTCCACCACCACCGTGTATGAGTTTTATTGTGCTGTTGACCGAAAAAAAGTGTCAAGTCAGTGAGTGGATAGTGGTCGCGTGCGATGGGCGTGGATGCAAAGGAAAAGAGGCGTCTCCAAGTCTCAGGACGGAGGAAGGACGACCGAGTTGCAACGAATGCAAGAGCGTTTTCCTCGGAACAAAGCAACAACCCTTGGTGGTGATCCTCATCCTTTCCTCAGTAACAAAATGCAAAGCGTGTATAAATACACATAAACCGTGCATTTACAGAATGCTCAGCCACCACCATTGCAACAGCAACTTATACAGATTCCCCTGCTTCCAGTCTCTACATGTTTAAAAAAACTACATGTATTGCACACAGGAAATTTCATAGGATAGATTTTCCACACAAACACACACACCGAACAAGTTAGTAAGCATATCTTGCTTGCATGTTTGCAGAGTGGTTTGGTTGAGTTTTGTGGCTCTTCATCTGAGAATAGGCACCCCATTCACTTACCTTTCCAACACAGTGTAAGTGGAATGATGCAAAGAAATGTGCTGAAGGAGAGGCAGAGTTTGTGGTGGTGATAGTAAAGTTACACACAATACCTGTCATTATCATCATCATATACAAACCATAATAATATTATGTTGTACTGTTTGAGTGAGTACATGAGCTGCTACCACCACGGTATGCACACCATTACGTTATCAGTTACACAATGAAAATGAGGCAGAAGCAGCATCTTCTTCCAATTCGTCATCATTATATAAAACAACTGCAACAGCTCTTTTGACTCTTTATTATTGACCAAGAAACTCAATGCTTCAAACCTTGTTCCGTCATTAGGATTATTGGAGAAAAAGTTCTCATCTACTATTCATCTCCCTCTATTTACTTCAATCACATGGAATTATTTTTATGGTGGTTTGTTCATTTAATCAGACAATTTGTCGGAGATTTGACGTGCTAAAATATAACCGTCGTGAGTAATTGTGACAAGTGACAAGACGAGACAGCCCTCCAATTATTTTCAGAGTGTGGGCATATTTAATTATTGCCACAATTTACTCAGGAAATCACATTAAATTACTCGTATTTAATTAAAAGTATTTGTTTTTTATTGATTTTAAACATTTAAACAATTTAGTATATTTGCACGAAAATTTATAGTGAGTACAGTGAGATTCCTGCAATACCCCAGATTTTTTTATATGCTTTTCGTTAAATTTTATGACAAACAACAAACGACGATATCTTATGTAATGCGCTTTTAACTGTTCTGAATGAAAATCTAGTTTTCAAGTGTTCTGAATTTTATTTATTTATTGTGAGAAAAGGAAATTCAACAAATAATTGTCAAAATGTTGGTGCCTCAAGATATGATGGCGGCTCAGTCCAAAATGCTTTACCAATTGAATAAGTACTACGGAGAAAGGGTTCAGATGAGGAAAAGTGGTATAGCGAAAACCATACGTGAAGTGTGTCGTGTAGTACAGGATGTCTTGAAAGAGGTTGAAGTTCAAGAGCCTCGTTTTATTTCTTCGCTAACCGAATGCAATGGTCGCTTTGAAGGTTTGGATGTTATCTCTCCAACAGAATTTGAAGTTGTTTTGTATTTAAATCAAATGGGAGTATTTAATTTTGTGGATGATGGCACCCTGCCGGGTTGTGCAGTTCTCAAACTCAGTGACGGAAGAAAAAGATCAATGTCACTTTGGGTTGAGTTTATAACTGCGTCTGGATATTTGTCCGCACGTAAAATTCGATCTCGTTTTCAAACATTGGTCGCACAAGCTTGTGACAAGTGCTCCTACAGAGATTCAGTGAAAATGATTGCTGACACGACAGAAGTGAAGTTGCGTATTCGTGAAAGATACGTTGTTCAGATTACCCCAGCATTCAAATGCTCAGGGGTTTGGCCAAGAAGTGCGGCTCACTGGCCTATTCCTCACATTCCGTGGCCACATCCGAATTTGGTGGCTGAAGTGAAAACTGAGGGATTTGACTTGCTCTCCAAAGAAAGTTTGTCCATGCAGGTCAGCTCACAAAATCCCCCTTCAGAAACTACAGCACAATCTGACGAAGTATATTATGTTCTTGTTTGATTAAAGTGGCTCATGTGAAAATACAAATCATACAATGGTTTTAATATTGAAATCTATAGGGGAAACAATCAGCCATGGAAGGAGATGCATGGGTGCTGTCCTTCCTTGAGGCGGAAGGTCGATTACTCCAAGGTGGATGTCGCAAGAAGTGTCTCAGTCTTTTGAAGACACTTCGCGATCGTCACTTGGATTTGCCTGGTTAGTGTGATTTTTACAAGAAAATTTGTGAATGACAGTTCTCTACAGAATGTGTACACTCGTGCACTCTTTTTTAACAAGAATAGTGTTTCATTTTTTCTTTCTTGATTGTTCATTATTGAAGGCAATCCGGTAACATCGTATCACATGAAGACGCTACTGCTTTATGAGTGCGAGAAGCATCCACGCGAGGTTGAGTGGGATGAACCTTGTCTTGGAGACAGGATCAATGGAATTCTTCTTCAGCTCATTTCATGCTTACAGTGTCGCAGATGCCCACACTATTTTCTACCCAACTTGGATCTTTTCAAAGGAAAGTCACCAAGCGCTCTGGAAAATGCTGCTAAACAGGCTTGGCGCCTAACCCGAGAGTTACTCACAAACACCAGGTCTCTCGAAAAACTCTAGATTAAATCCTAGTTTTTACATCAGTTGTGCGTTGAATTTAGAATAAGATTAACAAACTAGTAAGTTATTGCAATCAATAACAAGAAAATCAGTAATGATGATCATGAATAGTGGCAGCATAAAATGTAAAGTAATTACTAACGGTAATTATTGTAGTTGTGTAGTATTAATTCTAGAAAGGGTAACTGATAGCATTAAAACTTATAGCTTCTAGCGTTTTCACTACTTTGCTGTCTCTATTTACATTTATTATATTATTTATACATCCTTGGTACGGACGTTAATGTTAGTGTGTAGCCAATATTACTATTACTAAACAGGAATGGAAATTTCTTAATAATTGTCAATTTTGTCCAAAGAATACTTGCCAAATTTTAAAGTAATTGCGCAAAACAGTTTAATAAAATTCTAAAGTAGTTAAAAAATTCAAACATAAAATTGCAAATCACAAAATATTTATTTCATCAATGCAACTACATCAGGACCGAAACTTTCATAGCATACTACCACATAATATATGCAGAAATTTTATTGGAGAAAAGAGAAAGTTCCATTTCAGATAATCAGTTCATTCACATACTGATATTGAAAGAATTTAAAAGCTACTCATTCCATAAATTACCATGTTTTTCAAATGCATGAATACGAATTTGATACAATTTGTTTTTGCTTGAATCGTGATTTCAGTTGGAACTAAATCTAATTAGATAAGTAACGGGATAAAATTTTCGTAAAAAAACATTTACGTAGTGTGTAGTGGTTCGCGTGTCGCGTGCCATCCGATCCAATCAATGTTTCGTCACACAACTATCAGCCAAATATTTCCGAAGCAACGGGAACTCAAGAAAATGCAATGGGTTAACCAAAATAAAGAGAAAAACAGTGTCGACATACTGTATTTTGATTAAACAATTTGAGTGAGTAATAATGAGTAGGAGTGCTGTTACAAGATAATACAGACAAACATTAGCAAGTGAGTGAGACTTGTTTTACAATGTACTTTCGTGGCAGAAACTCCCAATGTCAAATTTTCTTCTGTTTATCATATGAATACGACAGTAGTGGTAATTGCGTCCTCGTTATTCATAAAACGTTGCAAGTTTCACTTAAACAAAGACGACGATCCCGTGGGCAACAAGCTATAAGTTTTAAAGTACCCATTAAAATTTATGGAAAAAGTTATAATAATACATACAACCGACGTCGTCATCCCATTCGCTGTAACTTTGTATCATTACAAATCCTATGAATAGGTAGGTACAGTGTTGTAGAACGATGTCAGACGAAAAACAATGAGTCCCTTTTTATAAATTATGCCTACTCGATTTTTTCTCATAAATATTCATGCACTATCATCATTTTTCCTTAAAATGACAAAGAATAACAACTCAATTTTTTACACTGTCTATTCTCTTCTGTATCTCTCCACAAATTGTTAAAGAATGGTTTTAACATTTAAAGTAACATGATAATAACAAAACAAATTCATGTATGTTTCTATTACTGGTACATAATTGAACAACAACTACATAAAAATGAATAAAAATGTATTTACCGTAAGTGCATTGCATTAATACTTTTCTATGATGATAACGAAAAAATAACATTTTTCTATTTCATTTTTTAAAACGTGACAAGACACAAGATTGAGATAAATTTTGCACCAGAGAGCAAAAGTGAATAAAAATATTGCGAATGCTTGGATAGAAGACAAATTTTATTAACTTGGGTAGATGCAGGAATACGAACAGGAGATTATAAGACGCGCATAAGATTGTAGAATAGATGTATTTATATGTCCATAGTCAGCTATAGTTACAGTTTGGAGTAGTTCTTAAGAGCATATAAACGGATGTTGATTAACAAGAAGAAAGCAAGTCACTACTATACACATTTATAAATACATTACTGTGTGCCTGAGTCACGGCTTAGTTCCCCCTTTTTCGTTTTTTTCTTGTCGTTTTTGTTGTCCACTAATTCAGACAAATGGCTCCTCCACTCGCAACAAATTGATTAGAAACGAGCAGGGGATCCTCGTCCTTCTCTTTCTATCTCTACAATAAAGTGATATAGTGCAGCCAGCAAACAGAAGCAGAGAGTGCTCTAATACCAGTTATCTACATTTTGCTGTGCTGTGTGTACCGAACTAGAAGGGAAAACGGGAATCGGTTTCAATTGCATTTTCGTATCATAATATTCATATTACATGTATAAAAAAAGGATAGAGATGTTTGTACTTCCTACAACATAAACTATGACAACGGAAGAAAAAACCATATATGAGGCTACAAAGAGCAAAGGCAATAAGATTGCTCCCCAGCTTTTTACTACTACATTCTACATTCCCTAATACTTCTGGGAAGACAAAAAGGCAAAAAAGAGCTGCTGCCAGGCCAGAGAGCTGTAAAGACGTAAAGAGATTCATGCCCTTCCCAACTTTCATTTTCTTTGCCGTTCCATTTGGCCAGTCACGGCCGTCAAGCGAAGTCAGTGAACGGAATAGGACAATCTAATAATGCACCCTGTAAATGGAAGCATCCCTTGTTTTATACCATTTCACCCCAAATAACACAATACATTATGATTTTCATCGTACCAGTAGCAACGGCTTATCATAATGAAAGTCATAATAATTGTTCCACTTCAGCTGGTAGCAATTATTGCAGAATACTTCGCTCCAATACACAAATACAAGGCAAAATATTTCGCTATTTTTTCACACCATCCTAATGGTAAAAAGCAGGAGTACATGTAGTTTTGGATTTGGAGAAAAGAAAGGAGTATCTCACATCTTGTCTGATCACAACGCAATATCCTTCTTTTTAAAATCAGATTAAACTTGAATTTTTATACTTTGAGATTTAATTAATTTCTTTGAGCGGAATTTTAAAGGATTTAAAAGAAAATCGTGGAAACATGGATATGAATTACATTTTTGAGTTAAACAATTGGAAACATTTTTGTGCCATAGCGTGAAAAATATAAAAACGTAGGAAAGATTGGAAGGTAAGTTTATTATGCTCATAGGATTTTCTCAAATGTAAATGACTGTATGCCCACAATGTACAATTTACATTAACTGATTAAGTGATCAAAAAGACCAAAGAGCAAGTCATTAAAATTGACACCGGATACATCACTCTTGGCAGACGCCCGACTGTGAACTACTTTACTTCTCGCAACAACTAGCAATCGACTAGTTAAATATAAAAACAACACCCCCAAAGTATACCTATACGTGTATGTATATTTATTGTTTACACTTTACGCTACACATACCCATTATTATAAATTATATATAGACAAAGCCGAAAAACATTAAGGTAGATTTGAGGTAGTGTTTTCAACAAATTCCCGTTCACATTCACAACTTCAGTCATTTATACACGTTTCAACCAAGCAATTATGCATTTTACACACACATAAGCCAATATAATCTGACGACTCAAGGTTTTCATTAAGTCACCTTGATTAATTTCCACATCATCAACACGCGCAAACACACTCTACTTTTAACAAATCCAGCCAAGCTACCTCTTTTACCGGAGAGTGAACCAGTGCGTTCGATGTGGCAACAAGCAAGCAAGTTTATTGTTGATAATAATATAAAGTTACGAAGAAGTCAATATGCAACAGAATGGTAAAACATTTCTCAGTACCTTTGCAATAACGACTTTAAATTACGCCACGACTACCACCACTACAACTACCACTATTGCTGTGAATATATCAGCAGTCAGCATGAGGCATATCCTCTTCCGCTCACCGAAAGCACACAAAAATGAAATGTAGAAGGAGGCTAAAAAGGATACATTACAGGAGCACAACTCACCTTTCTACAAACATTCACCACCACCATCACATCACATAAATAATTAAGGTAATACTCTGAGACAATAAACATAGCACACAAGGTCAATCACCATATAATCATCAAGCTATATGGTTGATGGTGGTGGAAAAGGTTTTTTCTTCTAGTGTTTGGCAGACGGTGTGTTAAGTCGAAGCGCAAGCTTCTCTCAAAAGTAAAGTAAATTTTATTCAATATGCCTACATTTGTTTTATCATCTAGCGTTTATATGAATAATTTCCTTTACCATTTCGTCAAATAATACAATGTGTCCAGGCGTTCCAACCGGGACAACTTGCTAGTCATATCAGTTGACATCTTATCTCGATATGGAAAAACCCTGCTGGGTCTTAACTTTCAAAAGAGAGAGAGAGAGCCCGTGAGCAACTGTTGACTGTAATATTTTTGCATGTTGTTCATGTGCCTAAATATGAATATGTTTCAAGTTAATAAATATTGAGTACTTTTGTACTACAATACGAACATATTTAATATTGCCATTTGTGCTGGCGTTGTAATTATTTGGTAAAACATATACAAAGGTATAGATATCATTTCAAACTAAGAGCCATAGAACATGGGTATTTTATGTTAAAACAAGGCGCAAACGCATGTTTGTACATAATAGGAAAAATATTTGTTATGGAAACAGTGAAATGGATCCTCGGTTTGCCACTTCTGCTGCCGCTATTATTCTAGACTTACTAGTTTACGAGATCATTGTTTACTTCTGTTGCTTTTTATTATTTTAGTGATACTTCTTTATTATGCATAGTAAGAAAATACTGCTGCTGTTGTTGTTGGGGATGATGATAACAATATCATAACACGAGGTCCATGTAATTAACTGTCAGCGGGAGACATTGCATGCTGAAAAATGTTTGCTTAGCTTTGCTTACTTAAATATAATAGTAATAACAATGTTTAAAATAATAGCATTCTCATATTCGCTCTCTTTTGACTGCCTTGCCCATGATGCTGTAGGAATTACAGCAAAACGTAATGTAAAAACCGTTTCAAGAGAACTTTTGCAAATATTTTTAGTTTTTAATTCATTAAATAAATTTATTTCCTAAATTATAAAAAAGCTATGCCTTACTACACAAAACATACCTAACAATGCGAAAGCTGTTGCATATTTTTTTATTATCATGTAAATTTCTATGAATTGTTAAAAATAAGATAGAAGGAAAATATGTGAGAATTTTGAAAAGTCAATTATTTAAAAACAGCAGAGATAATAAAACAAACCAAACAAACAAAGAAATAAATGTCTTCTTGGTGGTCCAAAGTTTGAAAACGAATTCAAGTGACATTTTGCAGAAACATGATAATTATGCATAGAATAACATCAGCAACTGAGCAACCAATAACTATACAATATTTCTTCGGCAGCATTCCAGGCTCAACTCCATTTAAATTCCGTCGTACCATTTCACTTTGAAGAATGTACATTACGTATGTAGAGGAATCTCAGTTTTGCTACATTAGCTGCTTATTAACTTCTGCCTCGGTAATTGGAGGAGAACACAGGGCACAGATAGATGAAGATGTGCAAAAGAGTTGTACAGTACTATACATGCTGTGTCAGTCTCCCCATATCTTAAATTCCATTCATAATGTCAAATGTCCCAGAACTCATCCACCTAACACAAAGTTACAAAAGGATGATCACAAAAACGCTTAGTTGTAGTAAATGAGATATCTTTGTTTTCAAAGACGTGTCTTGGAGATTTCCGTCCATGAGCATCATCATTCGAGGCACTAAAGAAAATCGATTTTGCCTTCATTTATTCACTTAAAACTGAATAGTATATACGCAGCAATATTATCGGCAATCGGCGGCATAGTTGATTAAGATCAGATGTGGAGTAGTACATGGGAAAAGCCTTTTATGCGTAGTAAACGCAGGAAAATTGTAAAACAAATATTTAAAGTAAAATGAAGTTTAGAGATTGGTGTCACCTCAACAAAAAATGGAAATTTGGTGCAGAAGTACGATCGGAAAGGACGGATATGGAAACCAAAACATAATGTTATTTAAAGTCATAACACTTGATTTAGTATGCGATTGTCTATTCCCTTTGCATTATTAGAACAAAGATTTTTGAGAGCTAGGAGGATGGGAAACGCAAACTATAAACATACATGACATACCAATTTACATTCATTTGAGCAGTCTCTTTTCAATTAGCTTCTCATTTTTTGCCACTTCTAGTGACAACAGGCGACAAGAGTCATCATGGTACTGCTGTATCCAACAGTATGCCCTTCCTTAAACCACACACAACAACATTCACAAGATCATTTACAACACACACAGTGACAGAGGGAGTTAGAAAAAATACGGAAAGGAAGTAGGCTGCCATCTAAACTGCTGGGACTTGATACTTTACGCACAGCTCAAACACAAGTTTCGGAGTTTCAATACAAAATACAATGTATGCCGTACGCTAGAGAAACTGGAAAAAGTTGAATGAAACCAGGCAGACATGAAAAGTCAAAAGCTCACAATCACTGTGCAGACATGTTACATAATACGCATGTTACATTCCCACGAATGTAAAGAAATACATTGTATATATTGACATAATCGTTTCCATACGTATGCAGAATTCACGGTTGAAGTAGTAAAATAGAATGGAGTTGAGCATTGTGTGTAAAGTCATTAAAGGTGTTGAGAAATTATGAGAGGCCAGGCTAAAGTTGAATGTTTAATATTATAAGTGGCAGCTATATATAATGGATATATAACGAAACGAGCCGCTTTATGTGTATACATTGGTAGCTTTTTAATAAATTTGACTGCTTACTCGTATGAATACTAACAAAAGGAGTACCTATTACCTATACATACAAATTGTATTAAATAATCTGAAACCAAGTCAATTGGAGATGACTACTGACTACTTACGTTTGTCAGCAGTTTGTTGTTACGAATGGTTGAATCCAGCTGTTATCTCATTTTACCCACTACAGATAACAATTTTTGTATACTTGACTGTTACAAATCTGATTTGCATATTATCAACTAAAGTAATATAGTATAATGGTATACGTATTCATAAGATGCAACGAGCTGAAACTGAAAAATCCTACTAATAATAAATGTTAGAATATTAGACAATTGCGTTGACAGCAGGTGGTCAGTAGCAGAGAATCGACAATTTATGTACACCAGATATGCATCATGTAGTTTGAGCAATTAAAGCGCATAATCCAACAATAATCATCATTTTCTGTCTTCAAATGAATCAATGTGACAGATTAACAATTCACTACCAAGCACTGCCTACATTTCTTTTTCTGTAGATTTGCAATTTAAATAAAAATATGACCTACTAACTATTAAAAAGATATTATGGAGCGAATCTTGAACGCTTACTAATGTAAAATTCTGCGTAAAATTTTCTTGCATTATAAGTTTTCAAGATTCAAGTTTCACGGAAAGATTTTCAACGTGACAACCACTCTGGCAAAATCAAATGGAAGAAAATATGATAAAACCTTAAGATCTTAAGAAAACTAAATCAAATACATTATCATTTGCCTAGAAATTATCTATCAATTTTATCAAAAACCCATCTAATCCACTTATTTGATGATAAGTATATAAAATTTCCCTGAGATAGGAATTGGGATATTGGGAAAATCGACCAGCACAAAAAAGAAAACCAGCTCATTAAGCAAACACCAAATACAAAGTCTGGTCACTCCTTTTTGTCTAACAGCAATTCACCGTAGGCTAAATGTTAGATAGTAGTATGTACATATGTCTGTGCTAGTGCTGGTGTGAAGTGAAGCTTTTGAAAAGTTGGTGATAAGAACACGAACGTAACGTTGTTGTTCAGGAATTGGATAATAATATTGAATATTAGCATATGGTACAAAAGAAGCCGACACCTGGACATCTGCTACTCACCAAACATAAAGCCCTCGTCGTACCCTGCTTGTTTACCTTTCTTATTATACAATTATAACCAAATAATATACTTATTATGCACGGCTAGTAAATTTAAAAGCGAGCTCTTGATGAAAACAACCACGGTGAAGAAGCCGCCCAAACAAAACACAACGCCGTTCGAGACTTTTCTTTATATCGTACACAACAATAACTCATACTCCAGTCATGCATTTCCCTTGACTTTCTGTGGAGATGGAGACTCGGCTCATCCCGTGCGCTGCACAAATGAAGGAGCCAAGTTGATTAGGCAAATATTATGAACTCTTGTCTCTTTTCCTCCACACAACAAAAAAGCCGTCGTGCCCAGAAATGGTCAGATTTTTTCTTTAAAAAGCTTATAAAAGGAGATGGTGAAAATACGCAGCGTATATGCAGATGAATAACTCGTCTAGTCATGGAACAACTTACAACAAACTAATAAGAGAAAAATGCAAATAAAAATGAAAGAGAAGAAAGATGGGTATTTAAGCGGTTCATTAATAATTTCCAACCAGCACAGACCAACAACTTACAAAAATGAAGATGCGTCAAGTGCAATAAGGAGTTGGGCATTTTCTGTACTTTTTCCTATTTTTAAGATGTAGGGTGTACCTTTTGGAACCTAATTTGCTTCGTTTAATTCCACGTTTTCTTATATCTTAAGTTTTATAATGTAGGGTGTAGACAAGCAATAAAAGGATTATGCCATGTTGCTCAATGACTAACTACAGGTACTTGGGTGTTTTTGTGCATTTAATTTAAATTTGCTGGGAGCAAATTTGTATCACATTCACATTACTTGTATCAGTTGCCTCAAACCCCTAAACCCTGAGACATTGCAGATGACCACCTGTACTGAAACTTTGTTTTATCTTACAATTAGTGATTTAATTATTTCCTTTTGCTACCTGGGTTTCACAGAACGATCAAATAACATGCAAATTTCAAAAAAAGTCCATACGATACCGTTATTGGCACACATGCAACAAAGCGATCACATGAAGTATTACTTTGCTATGGTAACAAGAGTAGTACGAGGAGTTTTCGGCGGAAATGTGGAAAAATAAATCGGTAAATACCGAGGTAGATAAGTGCCAGATGTAATGTAAAAACCCGGCTTCGCCGGGGTTGTTTC
>JAQFYG010000939.1:0-22661 GCA_034694325.1 Entomobrya corticalis
ATGAGTTCTAATTGTAAAATGCGTAGCATCCAAAACGCCATCAACCCAAACCACACACAATTTTCATGGTAGTACTCACTTAATACTTCAAATAAAATCACGTATATTTTTATCGGATGAAATGGGAAACACCATGGGAATAAAGGAGCTTGCAACTTTTGCAAGTTGCACGAAATAGTGCAATGCCATTACCAAAAATGAGCACACATTTCTTTCTTAAATCGTAATTTATTTTAAATTGAAGTCTTGAGAAAAGTGTGTGACCAAAAGAACGAGGGTAAAAAAGAGGGAGTCAAGCATTTCTTCGGTTTCATCATTATATATTCTTCAGTGTGTGGTAATATGCTATTTTTTATGATAGAATGAGGCAACAGTTTTTTTAAATGAACATTTACATAGGCTATTCCTCAATTTTTATAGGTTTCTTGAAAGAAAAAAATTCTTGCACTTTGCTCTTTAAATTTCTCCTTTAAGTTTGAAGTTATTTCAAATTATTTATCTATGCCAAGCCTAATTATAACATGCAGTATGTAAATATTGCATATTATGCAGTGTGAGTTCACCTACCTGCAATATATGCAATCATGAGATCACTACTTAAAATCGGCAGTTTTCCTTAAGTCTTTTGTTTTAGGAGGTCTAATTGCAGCATTTTTCGGCTCTACACAAGGTTACCCTACATCTGTAAAAACCTAGCATCTTCTTTCAATCTTTTTTGTCTTCTTGCCGTCGACATATAATCATTATCAAAGTGTACCTAGATTTAGATAAATATCATGTTTATAAATAAAATGACATAATGAGAATCACAAAAAAGTCACAAACATTCATTGCGGTCGTGACATACTAGTAAACTCGGTTTTTCTTGTGCATTTGCTATTATTATACAACCGCTTTAGTTATAATTTTCCGTAAAAACAAAAAAAGAAGCCTTTCGTCACCGCCACTATCGCCGCCAGTTCACCACATTGACATCAGCATTTCTCCTCCTCCAACTCCACACAGCACTCTGCCATTATCTTTTAGCAATCATTAGCAGCCATTATACTTTATACCAAGCCTGTAATAAGTCTTTATTTTGCATGTTTTAACATGACATGTTTCCCATTAACTGCATCAACATCTCTCTCGTCTCTTTCTACCTGTCTATATTTCTCCCGAGTCCCCCATTCTGACTTTTTTTATCATGTCTTTAGCATGGCAAAGTTATGAGAGCATGAACTTGTAGTAAAAATTAGTAAAAAAGTTCTTCTCCATCGTCAATACTTTAAACGCATACATACCCCATTATAATTTTTGCTCGCATTTATCTCATATGCCATCACGCCACAAACTCAAAATTACGAACACGAGAAACGAAAAATGCAAACCATATTAGCAAAGAATAGACAAACATCGTCGTCTTCATCGTCTCTCACGCTCACGCTGTTTTATCCAGAGAAAAAATTTGTCTTTATGTTCGCTGGAGTATTTTCCAGCACTTTATTTTGTACATCAGCGACTAAACGAGAACGATGCATTACGCAGCGAACATCAGAGCCTGCTTCTGCTCCTGCTGCTTATTATTATGCCGATACAAAACTGGATAGAAAATGCCTTGAAGCCTTTGGACCGCAATATAGTAGTCTGTCCTGTCTATACAAAAATTTATAGGTATTCCTCCACATCTGATCATGGTTGTCCAACGAAGCACTATACAAAACGCTTATGATATAAATATTTTTTATCAGAGATTTTATACGTTAATATTTAACCCTTTTTTCCTTTATACTTTAGTGCGCTGCTGCTCTTTTATATGTTGGTTTGGTATAATGATTATGGAGGAGGAGACGTTTTGCGAAGTTATTCGAGTATCAAGGTTTTTTGGTATGTAATAAGCGTACCCAGTTATTGTAGAGATGGAAAAGGGGAAAAATTGGCCAGGCGATAGTATAGCAGTAGGGCAGACATTAAAAGTCGTCTCTGGTTTTTTTGTGTAGTAAACTGGAATACATATATTTTTTAAAGAGTTATAACCTAATCCTTTATTCTCATCTCAAAAAAAAGTATGTAATACAATGATTTCATCACATCATAGCCGGCTTTTTGCCTGACAACACGATTTTCTCTGCTGGGTTGTTGCTTTATTGCTAATATTCCTATTGGTTTGGTATATTGATTTTGAAGCATCATCATCATCATAATTCGTGTAATCTGAAGAGAAGTGAACGGATAATCGGCCGGGTCGGGATATTTCGTTTTGCATTCCTCAAGTGTCAAAAATAAGTATTTTTTTGTTGTGAGTGAGTTTTCGTTTTGAAATTAGAAAAGATGGCGAATTATCATAAACCGGAAGCTAAAACTATCCAGGAGCTTAGGGACATTGCGACCAAGCTTCGTATTCATGCTGTTACTTCGACAAATGCTAGCAAATCGGGGTAAGCAAAATTTTAGAATACTTTTCTTGTATAATTGATTAGTATAGAGTGAAATATATTGTGCAAAGGAGTTTCAGAACTCACAGAATTCCGTTTTCAGGGTTAAGTTTTGCAAGATTACAAGCTAATTAATGTAACAAGTGTCATTATATTCTGATTTCTACATTTAAAATATGTAATGTCTTCCTGTCTGTCTGGTATTTAAATTTAAATCATTCAAGTCATGTCGTAAACGTTCTACCGTTTTCACTGTTACAACATTACGATGTTACCAGGTTTACAAATTATAAACTAGGCAAATTAATTCTACACCGTGAAACAGAAAGTCGAAACGAAGGAAACATGAGAGCCCTAATTTTTATGCGCTTGACACTTGATATCTGTACACAAATTTATAATTCCAACTTCCAACCTCTTATGTTTTTACAATAGCAGATATCTGATATTTTAGCTTTTTACTCATCCGACACAAAACATTAAATATTAATTACATTTTACATTTGATTTTAAGAGTTAAGCGAACCTTTATAATGATACAGCGTCCTCTCGCTACCAAGAGCCGGTTGCAACTACTCAAATATACAATGTTTTATAAAAAATATTTGCATAATGTCAACCTTTAAAAAAGACATTTCTTAAATACAAAGTAAGAAATATGTAAACATGATTATTCCTTTTGTTAAGCTGAAGATATGCATATATTTTTTAAAGTTTTTTGGGCTGTATGGTTGAAGGAATTACTAGGATATATTTTGTAATTCTCGTGGTTATAGTTTATGATCCTTATTACTCGTCTTCTATCGCTCATAGTTTTTCCTTCTTCCTTTTTGACATTGGCATCATTCTAAGCTAAGAATACATGCATGGATGCATTTTACCAAGAAACTCCATTTTTCCTTAGGTAAAAAGGTATAAAAATGTGGCAGCATTTATAAATTATGACATATATTTAGATAGAGAGAGGTTTAATGTCCCTCGTCTCTCGTCGTCACGACACGAAGTGGTTGAAAGTTGAAGTTGAAGCATGGCCAGTTGCTAAAATAACCGGCATATATTTTAATATAAAGCGCATAAACTTTGTATATATTTTAACGGGATAAGGAAATGATAAGATTAAAAAAATATCTAGTTGGTACTCAATAAGACATGATCATTTTAACATTAAATTACTATCAGTTAAAAATACATTTTATTATATCACATCTCATCCCACCTATTACATATTTTTCTTTTTTTGGCATTCAAAAACCCATGAACTTGATGACGAATATGAGGAATAGGTTTAGGTAATAGTAGCACTATTACCGGTCGGATGGCTTCTTCATGATAATCGTGATAAATGCTTGGCTTGACGTAGAGAATCACATCTTGATTATTATGATGAGCATGCAGAGAAAATGTATGCAACTTTAGGCGAGCACATGGTCATCATCATCACCGGCCACTTGATCATGATCATCATTCGATGTGAATTGAAAGTCAAACATTCAATAAGATTTCAATCACTTTATCAAACCAGTAAACATATTTTATAACAGTTTGTACTTTACCCGCAAAAACAATTTTTTATGATGTTTTTTGTCTTTATCATTAACTAAATATTGTTAAGTCTATTTTTGTTTATTTCATTTGTAAAATTTTCCCAACTGGCCTAAGATTCCAGTGAAATCCTGTTTTTTATTAGTTTGGATTTGTTTTTGTTTTTGATGAAAATATTGAGTAAACAAAACTTATTATTTTAATCAAATCTTCAAAAAAATCCACGATTTAGTCATCAACAAAGCATTAGAAAACATGAACCTATTTAACCCTAAACTTTATCATTTTAAATTTAATTTTAATATACAATTCACGAGTAAGGACTAAAAGCATTCCTACATGCTATGCTTAGAAAGTACCTTAAAAAATTAACATATCATATCATTATTTTTGGAAGTAGAATAGAAGGACAAAAATCATATTAAAACATGCGCGAGGTAGCCAAATACCCAGTTTAAGAGTTCGATGTAATCTTGTCCTTGATATCTTGTGTGTGGACTGTAGACTCCTAAGCCCTATCATTTTCTTCTTCTTCTTCAGTTTTCAAGAGATTTTCTTTAATGGTTTCTTATTCTCAATAGCCAAAAGCCAAAGCAATAAAGAAAAATATATCAGAGTACCAAACTACCAAGCAATGCTAAAAAAATCGGAGATGAGATGAGAGGATTTACATGAAAAGGAAACATGTTTGACTTTTCCATTATTATTTGGTTTCTTCAAACTTCAAGGTCTCTCCTCGTCCTCTCCCCCAATATCTCTGAGTCTGAAAATATCATAAAAGCTCTGTATTATTTTTTGCAACTTGTTGTTTTAGATGAAAAAAAAGATGAAAGTAAATTGGATGTTGGATTCAACATGCGTTGGTTATACATGGTCATATCATATAGTATAGTCATTGCCAGTACTGGAGTGGCATGCTGGATATGACGACACAAAAAAATGGGACTGGTGACTGGGTGTTTGTGTAAAGTTCATAAAAAACTCATATAAATAGTCATTTCACTTATTTTTAAGGTTATAACGGCTATACTGCTTCACATGAGGTATTTTTCCATGTGGCTTTCCGTGGATGGATGCCGGTTTGACTGCTCTCAAGTTTTTTTTGACATTATGGTCATATGAGATGTTATTTTTCCATTTTTCCATATCTTCCATTTGATTTGCATGCTTTGGGTTGCTGATCCTCACGTTGCATTATACTTGTTCCTTTCCTTTCCTACTTCTTGTTGTTCCAGAGAAGGAAAGAATAAACGGCACTGGCAGGGTTTTTTGTGGTAGTTTTTATTCCAGCGATTCACGTTTCCCTGTCTCATTCACTCTGCAGTCAAGTGACAGTTCGGACTAGAGAGCTCTTGTGTGAAATAAAATAAAATAAGCTGTTAAGATTTTAACGGTATAAATTTCATTAAGCTTCAATCATGGCTCCTTCGTCAAATTCTCAGGTGTCTGCTGATCGTTTGCAGGAATTGAAGGATATTGCTAATAAGTTGAGAATTAATAGCATTACTTCTACAACTGCAGCTAAATCTGGGTAAAAATTACTTAAACGGTTTATTCAAAGTTAAAGTTAGTTAAATTTCTTGGATGAGAATTAAGTTGTCGGTGTTTTAATTGTTTATTTTTTGTGGCTGTGATTGATAATTTCAATGGAATTTTATATAATAGTTTGTAGTTGTGTTAGTTAATTGCTTATTTGTTAAACGATTAATGATTACATGATTATTTATATTTTTTTATTTTTGCAGGCATCCAACATCATGCTCCTCAATGGCGGAAGTAATGTCCGTCCTCTTCTTTCACACGATGAGGTACAAGGTTCAGGCTCCAAAGGATGCTTCCAATGACAGGTTCATCTTGTCTAAGGGCCATGCTGCTCCAATCCTTTACGCAGGTAATTAAAGCTAATTGATTAATACTTTCATTAATTAAACTAATCCATTTGAAATCTCTGATGTAATGTCAATATAAGCAACCCAAATTAAATAATGTAATTATGAAATTATTTATTGCAGCTTGGGCTGAAGCCGGTTTGTTCCCAGTTGCTGACTTGAACAACCTGAGGAAAATCGATAGTGATCTTGAGGGACATCCAACACCCCGTCTCAACTTTATCGATGTGGCCACCGGTTCATTGGGTCAGGGTTTGAGTGTCGCTGCCGGTATGGCTTACGTTGGAAAGTATATCGATCAGGCTCCTTATCGGTAAGAGACGGGGAAAAATGCAGTCATATGCATATTTTATATTTTTTTAAAGATTATGATTCATTATCAAATTTAGGGCTGTCTGTCGTATTTATCAGGATGATTTTTACGCCCAGTATTTTAATCTTGATAATTAAGCTTAAGACAAGTTTTTTTATAAGGTGGCATGATGACATGATTATTGAATGAGTGCATGATGAAGTGAAACGATACTTAATGTTTTTGGTAATTAAATTTGTGTTTCTTTAGAGTATACTGCCTGATGGGTGATGGAGAGAGTGCAGAGGGATCTCTATGGGAGGCTATGCACTTTGCCTCAAACTATAAACTTGACAATCTCGTCGCTATTTTGGACGTGAACAGGCTTGGCCAGTCTGAAGCTACTGCTTTGCAACATAACATGGATGTCTACCGCAAAAGATTAGAAGCTTTTGGCTTTAATGCTTTGGTTGTCGATGGACATGATGTTGAGGAGCTTTGCAAGGTACGCACACGCACATTAATAGGTTATCATTATTGATCATTGGTCATCATAAACATCAAGAGTATATGCTACATGATGACATTAGTAGAAGATTAGGGATGACTTCATGAAAAAGTTGAAGATTAATTGTAATTTAATTTTGTGTTGATATAATTAGGCTTTCCATGAAGCTTCAGAGACCAAGGGACGTCCTACTGCTATCATTTGCAAGACCTTCAAGGGCAAGAACTTCCCAGGAATCGAAGATCAGGATAACTGGCATGGAAAGCCTCTTGCTGACAAGTCCAATGCTGTATTGGAGGTACAATTACACTTTTTAAATAGTCTTTGAAAATAATGTATGCATGAAAATTGACCAATGGCTTGATTGAATCATCTTTATTTATTTATTATATTTAATTTCTCTTGCAAATAAAGCACTTGAAAGCTCAGTTGAAAAACAATGGACCAACCCAACTCATTCCATCCAAGCCTCTTGTGGAAGTTCCTCCAGTAAATATCACCAATGTCAAACTCGCCACTCCTCCTAGTTACAAGGTATGTACGACGACAATTAAGCATTTATTTAGTTTTTATAAACAAAGTAACTAAGGCATTTTTAATTGAATTGAATTTTTTTACTAATAGCTTGGAGAATTGGTTGCTACCCGTTTGGCTTATGGAAACGGACTTCAAAGGTTGGCTCAAGCCAACAGCCGTGTCATCGCGTTGGACGGAGACACCAAAAACTCGACTTTCTCAGACAAAGTATTGAAGGTGAGAAAACTATATAAATATTAGTAATGTAATTTAAAATTGTGCTAATTTTGTTGGTCAACAAAAGATAATCAAAATTTAATTGTTTTTTAGGCCACTCCCAAGCAGTACATTGAATGCTACATTGCCGAACAAAATTTGGTTGGTGTTGGTATTGGCGTCGCATGCCGTGACAGAGCTATCACATTTACATCAACTTTTGCTTGTTTCTTCTCGAGAGCCTTTGACCAGGTGACCATTTAAAATTTATAAACTTTAATGAATATACATTTCTACTCAAAAGTCAATTAAAAATGACTCCTATAAATTTTAATTACAGCTTCGTATGGGTGCCATCTCTCAAACGAACCTCAACTGTTGTGGATCCCACGCTGGTATCAGCATTGGCGAAGACGGTCCCTCTCAAATGGGTCTTGAGGATATCGCAATGTTCAGGACCATTGCAGGTTCCACCGTTTTCTACCCATCTGACGCTGTCAGCGCCGAAAGAGCTGTTGAGCTCGCCGCAAACACCAAGGGCGTCTGTTTCATCCGAACCTCTCGTCCAAATACTCCCGTAATTTATGAAAACGACAAGGTCCTCCAAGTTGGAAAGGCCAACGTTGTTCGCCAAAGCGCCAACGATAACATTCTCTTGATTGGTGCCGGAGTTACTTTGTTTGAGGCTTTGAACGCTGCTGACGAGCTGGCCAAGATTGGAATCAGTGCCCGTGTCATTGACCCATTCACCATCAAGCCTTTGGACCCTGCCATCATTGAGCATGCCAAGGCTGTCGGAGGAAAGGTTTTGACTGTTGAAGACCATTACCCAGAAGGTAACCTTTAAAAGCTGAACAAAATGGTTTCAAAATTTATAATGACTTATTATTAAATAACATCTTTAATTAATCAATTTTCAGGAGGAATTGGTGAGGCTGTTGCTGGCTTGCTCGGAGGCACCCCAAATATTGTTCTCAGGAAGCTCGCCGTTACTGAAATTCCCCGCTCTGGACCCCCAACCGTTCTCTTGGAAAAGTATGGAATCAGTGCCAACTGCGTTGTCAAGGCAGCCAAGGAACTCCTTGGTCAGTAAAGCCATTCCATTGTATTCCAAGGTCAGCAAACCAAACCCATTCCAATATTGTAATATTGGGTCAGAAACAATCAATTCCGACCTTTGACATTAATTTAAAAGGGTAATTATTGACCATGTGATTCGTATCTAATAAATACTAAATGTGTGTAAACACCGTTCAGGGTGCAAAAGAAATTATTGCTTTATGGGAACCAAATACTTATATTATTGTTGTTTACTTTTTAGTGAGTATTATTCGATATTTATGATGAAATTGGTCGAAATTAATAAAAAAAAATTCCTATTTGTTCATTTACAAACCATATTAAAAAAGTTTTTCATATTCATTTTTATTCCATCGTTATTTTTCATTCCTTCAAAAAGATTATCTGCACGAAATAATCAAACTCGACACGAACATATTTTTTCATCCAGGTTGGATTTCTGTTAAATCAATAAATATTTTCTGGACAATTCTAAAGACTTATGTATTCCCACACAGCATACTACACATATTTCAATTGCAGGACATCTGAATACGTTTCATGGAACAAATTTAGGTGCTCAGAATCTGGGAGAAAATTTATCAGTTTTTGATTTTTACTGTAGCTTATAATTTTGGAAGAGCCTATTACCTATTCATTATTAAATTAGTTTTTAAACTGTAAAATTGTAACTGTAGTCATCATGGAGGAAATAGAAGAAGATAAAATTGCTAATCAGGTGCTAGAAGGCCTTCCACCGTCTTTTATGGTATTTGGCACCAGCAAGGACCTGGATCCCTTAGAAGAGTTTTGGATGAACAAACTGACAAACATTGAGAAACAGTATGACCAACACGTTGTTGACATAGAGAAAAAGCTAATAACAAACAGAGCTAACCGTCGATCAATCAGAAAACAAACGGTTAAAATATCGAAACTGAAGGAAGAACTTACTGAACAGTCAACAGAAGTTGAACGGTTAAAGTCACAATCCGGGACTTTAAGTGCTCAACTGAAAGATAAGGAGTATGAGGTAAACTTTTAAAACTCATTATATTTCAGTTGTTTTGGCTAATGGACGCAGAAAATAATGAATATGCTATTTTAAAAATTAGGCAAAATCATTACATGAAAAACTGGAAAGAGCTTCAACCGTCTCAAAAGCTGTTTCGAAACGAATGGAAGATGAGCGTCAGGCCCGCATGCAACACGAAAAGGAATGTGTGGACCTTCGAAACAAACTTAGGTTCTTAGAAAAAGAGAAAGCACAGCTTCAACTAGACTTGGAAATAAAAGAAAGTGAAAAGGCCCGTGTCGAAGAGAGGGAGTCGACCCTTCAAAAAGAAAAATGGTCATTTATCCGAAACATTTCCGAAGTGGATCAAGAATGTCGACTTCAAACAAACGCCAATTTAAAATTATGTGAAGACATGGAAAAGTTATTGGGAATTGAAAAATCTTTGGAGATTGGATTATTACGAGAAAGGCAGCAAATGAATGAAATGATGGAAGAAATGAAATCTCAAAGGAAACAACATGGCAGTGCCTTAAGGCAACTTGATATGGCTGGGAAAGATAAGCGAGATTTAAGAGAAATTTTGAGTTATTCCGAACAAAAGAGTAAGGACCAGGAAAGGAATGTTAGGCACTGGAAAGAAGAATTGGAGTTTAAAGAGCAAGACAATTTGGCACAAAGTCAAGGTACTTCTTTAATTGAAATTATTTTTTAAGAATTTTAACTTATCTTAATTGTTACTTATTTTTTAAAAGAAATCCGAGATTTAAAACGCCGTAACAGCAATATTCGTTGTATTTTGGCCGATACAAAACACAAACTCAATTCCTGTTTGAGTGAGATGAAATCCTTAGAAAATGAAAAACGTCGAGCGGAAGTGGAACTTGAATCTGCAAAACGACATGAAAAATCCTTACTTTTGGAAATCAAAAAGAATGAATTGCGGAAATTTAAACTGGCGGAAAAAATCCTTAAGGCGCATCCGTTCCTTATGCAAAGGGCTGCCGAAAATCGAAGGGATCCTTCATCATCATCATATTCTCCTCCAATTCTTCAACAAACTGGCCGCTTTTGTGCAAATAATAACGAGGTGGAAAGCTACAAAAAGAAAATATGGAAGTTGGAAAGACACCGGGATGACGTTGAAAGAAAACTGAGGGAATTGCAAAGAAAAGAAAATATTTACCGTTTAAAACTAGACAAATATGCTGGTATGGAAAAGCAAATATTTTGGACGGGAAAAGCAATGGCGAAATTGGAAGGGGACAGAAATCGGTTGGAACAATTGCTAAAAACTATGGAATCTAATATGCCGATGAAAGTGCCGTTTAAAAAATTAGTAACGGATCCTTCAGTGCTGGATAGACTTGCAAAAAATAAGATTCTTCAGAAAAGGCTGTTTCAGCAGCAGGAAAAAATTGAAGAGTTAAAGACAAGTGCGAGGAGAATTTTACAGGTATAAAAATCGATTATTTTTTTAATGAAACAGGGTTTGGTAGTTACTAGTTACTGATTTAAATATTTTTCAAAGTTTCGAGAAGAACAGTTCGGTGCTATGGACAGATATCATGATGAAATCCCAGCATGGAAGTTAGCCTTTTGGAATCGAGGGAGTAAAGGGATGATGATGGTAAACCCAGAGAACATGTTGAGCGGTATGACCATGGACATCATGAAAAGGTCCGAACACCCCGAAAGATCAATAATGATGATGAAACCTTTCACTGATGAAAACTACTACAAAAACTATATGCATCACTTAAACGAGGAGATACCGAAATTGAAGCATGAGATTGATCACCTCGAGCGTAAAAAAATGTTTATCGAGGCGGAGAAGGACAACATGGAGGAAGTGAACAAGCTTGGAGGAAAACGGAAGGTGGAACGTGTGAAAATGTCAGCGCTGCTGTTGCCTGAGGAAACAACGGTGGTGGAGGAGCCAGATGATGGAGGCGAGAGTGAAAACGGAGGAGGAAATGGAGAGTGTACACCGGAACTTAGCATGCATGGCTCTAGTTTTGATGATGGGAAAAAAATAAATGCGAAAAGTCAGGATGGGGGAGGGGGAGGAGGAGGAAGTGGAAGTGGTGGAGGGAAAAAAGGAATGAAAATTCAAAAACAAAAAGCTGCTCGGGGTAGTCAGCAGAGCTCTTCAACAGATGATGAGGGAGATGTTGGAGGAGAGGAAGGCGGAGGTGACAGCAGTGAAGCTGCTAGTGACATACCATCGGATAAATCATAAAAACAACGGATGCGTGGGTGGATGTGTGAGTGTGGAGGGAAGGTTTATTAAAAGCTAGAAAGTAGATTAAAAATACAAATTAGCTAATAAATTTTCTAAATTGTTAAAAAATTTGAACTACAAAATATAATTGTTGTATAGCAAGCAAAAAATACTAGCTAGTTCTAGTTTATTAAAAACATTTAATCTGCTGACAGATTAACGACTAAAGACAGCTCTTCTACATTTAAAATAAATGCATGGCAATCAATATTAAATAGCCTTTAAAACGTTTGAACTTTGTGTTTTGTTCAGAAAAATATGTAATACTGCTATGTGCAAATATTTTATTCGTTGACGTAAAAAATACTGAATTAGTGATGAAGGATGCTTTTTTTTAAATGTGCTGAAAACTCACAGCAAATTGCAGTGTTTTTCATTCACAATTATTACAAATATCTTGTTATTGAAGAAAATACGTGATATATTTTTGCTTCATTGCTTCTTATTAGTGTCAGCACTCAGCATATTTTACACAGGTTTTCATTTCCATACATTTTAAACGAGAGAAAAACCATCATCATATTTAAACGTTTATACAAAGTTAGCACATCATTTCATTATACAAAAAAATGCCTTATAAATTCCTAAATACGCAAACTGTAATACAATCAGCCATTCAAATAAAAATAATAATATAATCGTTATACTCGAACCACATGCATGATTTTTTTAAACATGTCCATTCCCTGGAAGAAGACATAACTTCATTTACATCTGCTTTGCTACTTGTCACGAAAACATGTTTTTCAGTTCAGTCAGGAAAGAATGATGTTTTTTATATTGGAATTCTTTGGGAGGCTTGACTTGACTTGAATCATGAATTGAAATTGGAACCTAATAAAATAAATAGCAAAATAGTATGAAAGCTTTTCCATTCAGTATTCAACGATGAAATCTTTTCACTCAAGTCATCACAAGCATCAGCTCATATCATGCTTGAAATGCATGGCTCAATCTGATTAAAACCAAGACGTCCAATAAAACAAAATAATTTAAGATTCTTAAGTTAAGTTTCTCTGGAGATTTTGAGGTATGTGCCGATATAATCTTCCTAAATGACAGCCGATTTTGTACCTAAATGTTGACTTGTGACATTAAAATAAAGTAGCATATTACACAAATGTACCTGGTTTTCTTTTAAAAACCCAGCCCATATGCATTAGAACTACAAAAAAGCTAGATTTTTCTACTATGTTTTGGTTTTTTCAATTTGTAAAAGTACGTGTCTATATTACAGTCTATTTTGTAATGGAGATAATATTCCAACTTGGAAAGTACTTGTCCTGTCCTGTACTAGTGTCAAAGGCGCAATTCTAAAAGGCTGCTAAAGCGAAAAAAGAGCACACATGTGTACAAACATTGCATAACGATTTACCAGAGAATTTTAAGTAAACACTGAAAAATCTGCCCATTCTACAATCTACAAAATGGTTACATAAACATAAAACTATCTGGCTAACTGGCAGTATTGCAAAAATGAACAAGGGACAAGGACTATACTGATTTGTAGAAAAAGTCATACTGAACTTTTATATACGCATGATCAACATTTTAAAAAAATTTAAAGACAAACAAAAAAACGAATGAACGACCAGGACAAAAATATTATATTGTGGGATTTTTGTCATATTTTGTGAGATGGCATATTATGCATGATGATAACGTGCACGGTTTGGTGATCTGATGTTGTTATTACGTTAGTTGGTATGATGATTAGCATTTTAGCATGGAATGAAAATGAAAAATAAATTGTGGATCTGCTGATGATGGTGATCTGGTGCTTCTCTGAATTCTGAAGCCAGACGTCCCTGAGGTTCATCATCATCATTATCAAACGTGTGTGTAAACTTTTGCTTGTTGGTTAGATTGGTATTCGTACTCTTTGTTGTCGAGTTAGATATCATTTTTTTGTCGTCAGAACCAGAAAAAAAGAGTTGTATGGATCAATCAAGAGTAAACAAGATAGCGAGCGAGGAACAAAAATTGATCCTTATTTCAACATGATTATAAATGACGAGGCGTAAATACGCACAATATTTTTTGAGATTTATACGAAAAACTTATGACACGTTGTATTAAAAACCCAGAGATGCGATTTTTTTGGTAAATATTGAATGGTGAAATATTATTTAATTTTTGTAATAGGTGCATTAAATATTTAATGCTAAATCATTTATTTTTCTTTGAAATCTTTGAATGATTTATGCAAAATGATTTCAAAAATAAAATCCATCCTTCCATAATAAATTTAATTATGAGCTATGTACGAATTATATGTATGTCATGCATGCAGCCTTCAAGTTTTTTCTCGAGAAGAGAACACGAGAGGAAAGATGACACCTACTTACAATGAAAAGGTGGTGTCCAATTTTCCTAAAAACAAAAGTCACCAGAAATTATTGTCCCAAGTTTTATGGGAAGGCGTTTCCATCCTACACAGAAAACATATTTTGGTAATTAGCATGAGTTCTGTTCTGTTTCTAAAGTTATATCTCAACTTCCAAATGAATCTATCCAAAAAGTTTCCAAAAGGCTTAAGTGTATATTTTTGCATGCATAAATTTTTCATATGGCTCATCATGGCACCTTCCACATTCTTTTTTTAAATGATCACCTGCCACTTAAGTGATCAACTCCGACTCTATTTTTGCAACTTTTCCTTTCAATTCAACAAAATCTCTGCAAGAGTCTGAAAATCTCCCCAACTTTTAAAAAGACACGTAGAGAGCCTATTTGCGTACTTTTTTTGCGGAGATGATCATGCAGCATGCACCTAGTATTGAGGTGAAAAAATATTTAGGAATGTCCAAACACAAAACGTAATTAGCAGAGTAACAAAAATAAAGTCAAAATATCAGAGCCAATCCTTTCGTTCCTTAATTTTTTAATTCTGAACTCTGCAACGCTGTCAATGTTTCAGCTGTTTATTCATCGTTTCATCAATGTCTCACTCACCACATCTCCAAACGAATAATAAAATGAATGACCATCTCTCCGCAGAAAAAGAACAGAGAAAACCAATATATTTGCTATCTGTCTATCTTTTCCTCCATGTTTTTGGTCATAAACGATCACTTTGTGTGATGGGAGCTCTGACTCTGAAGCAAAAAAATGATGTTACGCAAAATGCGCAGTATCCTCTTTTTACAGAGAACTTGTTCATTGTTTTTTCACCAGCATCATGATGATCATATCATATCATCAGACTCAGAAAGAATAAGACGATTTTCTTTGTTTCTTTCTCTCTTTCATTCTATATGTCCCTGTCTGTCTCTTGAACCTATACATAGTTTTGTTGAAAACATGGAATGTATTTTGTGTAGGTTTTGATCTGATCCTTTTTTGCTGCTACCTACCACCATACCAACTTAATGCGAAACTCTTTGAAAAGAAGACAAATTATATATTAATTTTTTGCCTTGTTTGATGTTCAAAGGAAATTTAAAAGAGTTAAAGTTAGAGTTGAATTCTACATAAAAATGCATAATCTTTTTTATATGGCCACATAATGTACTATGTGTTGCGTTGCATGACGACATAACATATCGACATCGACATCCAGGATGCATGATGATCATCATCATGTTCATCATGATGCTGATGGTTCAGTTCAGTCGAGTTTAGCTTTATGTTTTGTACGCAGACCAGACCCATACAAATATATATACATATCTTCTGAAAACATTATTTTGTGTTGTCGTCAGGCAAAAGAATAGTGATTCGTCATAGAAAAATGCAATAAGAAAGAGAACTCACATCTCTTCACATTTTAAAACGTATACCATTCCTCCCAAATACACACTCATCTTTATAGAGAATATTCTGTAAAGTATTGTTATATATTTTATAAGTGCAAGTCATTCACTTGCTTAAATACAGATGCAATATATATACGAATATATAACTTTTTTGTTATTATTTTTTATAGTGCACATGTCGTAGTCGTGTTCATATATAAGCTATTATATCAAGTAATCATACCAGTATGTCATCCTCGTGTCGTGTGTATGCCCCCACCACCATACAAAAATAAATATACCTTTGTGTTATGCATTTTTAGCGATTCTCAGCATTCTCGTTTCCTAGACACGTTGTTATTCCCTTTTCTGTGGAAGTTTATTATATACAGCTTAACCCTTTCGGGCAATAAAGAAGAAAAACTTTTGTAGCAATATGTATGAGTGATTATATGTATAGGTTTTTGTAATATGCCCACATGCCAGATGCATACCAAACCAGAAGGCAAATACAAAGTTTAACCCTTTTTACATGCCTAAAAGTATAACCATTTTATTACGTGGAAGCACTACACCTATTTCTCTCTAAGGTTTTAACTGATTCTATCGTCATCATTGTCGTCGTCATCACCATCATCATCATCATCATGATCGTCAGAGACTAGAGAAGCGCACACAAAGGGGAAAATCATGTATTCTGCAGAATTGAATCATTCTAGCAAGACGTTGTTCGTATCGAGAAGACCAACAAACCATAAGAAAAACCAAGCAAACACGTATTTTCAAAGGAACAAGCTCTGTTTCTTGTTAAAAGGGAGTACCTGCAAGTGTTGAAACTTTTTCTTGGAGTTTGTTACCATGTGAGAGTACTCCCAGTCAACTTGATATAAAAAAGGGGTGGAGACTGGTTGGCAGCTGATAAAAAAATATTTTTCATGGGTGGATATACAGAATAGAAGAGATGACGAGAGAGCTCTGTTTCCCTTGTAATATGATTTACAGTATGAGAGCAGTACATAGTCGAAAAATAAGTTTCGAATAAAGATAGAATATAAGGTATTGAATTAAAGTTTTTTTTTGCATTTTATTGAAACACAATATGCACAAGATATGAAGAAAGAGGTATAAAGTGTGTGTTTAACAGATTGGGAGAGAGACGGGATGTGGTAATGGCAAATAATTATATGGAGAATATAGTGTATTGTATTGTGTGGATGTGAATATGTATGGCCTTAGCAACACTGTTTTGTATATTTTATTTGCCATTTTTTGAAAGTATGAAATCATTGTGTTCGTTTCCTTGTCCAAACGCATGACAAAAAATTATGACAATGCTCTTTGAATTTGTTTCAGTATGCCCCAAGTACTTTTGCATTTTTAGCAACTGTTATATTGAGGAAAACGATATTATAGCCCTGGAAAATTTTCATATAGATGATGCAACAAAAAATTCCATACTGTTCTTTAGATCCTGGAGCTTTCCAGAATGAGTGACTTTAATTGATAATATGAATTGTTCATCATTTTTAAAAACATAAATACAGCTTAATGACGAGCTGCAACCAAAACCTATACGGATGTCAATTAAGGTATACCATTTTTTTATTTCTTTAAAATAAATATTAACTTGATATACTTTGGTACTAATATCCTATATCCTACATCAGTTTTAATTGCCTTTTCATCATCAGTACTATTTTATCATGACTACATGATGGCCATCTTTTTATATATTCCTGCATATATTCCTGCTTTGCTCAGGGTTTCCCAATAAAATCCATCCTTTATATTCTAATTTAACTCTCACTCAGATAATGATGAATTCAGTCAGCACTGAAAATCTCCAACACAATGCAAGTCATCATCATGATCAAACCAAAAGGAAACACAATGGTAACCGGAGATACACACCATAAGAGCCCAAAGCTCTCAGCTCTCCTCTCCTCACAAAAACTCCCAAACGAACAGATATACAGAAAGAAACAGAAGGAAACGTAGAAATACAAATCAACTCACGAACAACCTTTTACATTTTACCATTTTATACCTATTACGTATTGCGTTTATTACCAAACCAAACAACGTTTGCAAACCTCTATGTATCCATCCCCAATTGGAAAATTGTGTTGAAAAACTCTCTGACGAAAGCAGATATAAAATATATTGCGAGAATGAAAAAGAACACAGACAGGAGCTGAGGAACAGGAGGAGCTTACCTCTAAACCTAACAATATATATTTCCAACGTGCACATAACAACCACATTATCATCATCATTATCATCATCCTCATCACTAACATGCACACATGCAAAAAAAAAATATTTCATTGTACTTTTTAACACATTGATTCCAACTTGAAGTTATACAGGGAGTTATTAGTCGTCGTCAGTGCTTTTTTAGTTGGTGTCTCTTCTGATATCTCCTCTACTAACTCATAAACATCAGAAGAGTGCACACACACACAAATTTTTTGGGAGAGCTACGGATTGAGAGAGAGAGGAGGAGGCTTCACGTTCACTTGATCTCCTCTCGTCAAACAGCCTTTTGATAAAAAAAATAAAGTTTTTTTGCTTTATTACAATAATAAGATATTATTCAAGTTTTGAGTCTCATAACGTTGTTCTGTTTCGTTGGGTGCAGTTAGCACAAGCAGAGAAGGAGCTAAAGTATTCTCTAAAGAAAAATTATTGCATTTTGTTATTATTATTTTTTCTCTCGGCCTTCGCCTTCTTAGAAAATAAATATATTGTTCGTCATCCTCGTGCTATTTCACATTTATTGCAATATATAGACGTAATATTTATACGTGACAAAGAAGAGAATATTGTTGATTAAAGATCATTTTTAGCCAGTGTTTTTGCTAAATATTTTCAAAAATATCATAGTTTCTTTGAGATATAAAGAAAGGGTTTTTAAAGAATGAGTTAATGATACTGTGAGATAAATAGGGACGGTTTTGTTGGAGACAAGTATCGTTATAAACGTTTCAAATAAAGTGGGCTTTGTTCTTGTTTAACAAGTAATGCTTATAGATGAATAGATGAAAAATAAAAAGAGTTTTAGTTGAGAGGTTGAGAAGAGGGTTCGTTTTTCGGAATAGTTAATTATTTTAAAAAGATTTTTTAGTCATTTTTAAATACTATTCTTTTAGTTGGGCTTTGTTTTGTTCTAAAGGAGACTCGAATATAGACAAGTTTATCAATAGATGTATATACATTATATACTTGATAAACTTTTTAAAACATTTTTAAGGGCCAGGTTTAAGGGATTATGTTCGTCGCATTCTGTCGAAATATAAAATAAATAATAATAATTTTATTGCTTTTCCTCTATCCCAAGAAAAATATAAGAGCACTTTATTCAAATACACACATAAATACAATTTATCAATTTATTTCTCTATAATTTTTTTACTTTAAGAAGTGTGTATACAATAAACTATTATATAAAATAAAAGTTACGACATAAAGTAAAGTAGGAAGTTGATTTTGCCATCATCGCTTTAACTCACAGTTTACAAGATAAAGATTATATCAGAAAAATAATCAGAGTACGTAATAGAATATTTTTTATTTACTAATTGTAAATATAAAACTAAAGTTGACTTATATACTATTATTGTTGTTACATTTAAAAAAGTGGTGGTGGAAGTGTTTTGTTGTTTGTTGAGCTGAAAAAGAAAAACAAGGGAAAACTTTTTATCAACAACGCCGTTCGTGAGAAGTACGTGCATACGTTCTTAAAATATACGTAAGTTTAACTTTAACTTTTTCACATTTTAGTACATTTACTGTTAATTATAATACTAGCAATGCCTGCTGCACATTACTAGTATAGGCTGTTTACGTTTAATAGGGAGATAATGCAGGATTTAGTTTAAAAGTAGCTTATTTTACAAATACAACAACAAAGTAGAAAAAGATATCCTTTTAGTGTTAAATAAAATTTAAATAGTATACCTTTCATATTATCTCTTGTTAATATAAAATATGCCATAATATTTTAACTGGCCTCTGTTTTTTTTTGCTTGAAAAAATATAGATTATTTTGCAAAAATGTTATTAACTTTGCACTAGATTACATGCCAGATTGAGTAACAAAGGAATTACTATATCTTTTTTTTGCGTGGTATAACTTATATAACGAGTCATTAGTTTTTTGCGTCATTTTACGTCTTAATTTCTGCGAACACTAAAATTTTTATATAAAGTGGTGTTTATTGAAAAATCACTGGTTAAATCTGGTTTTTCTCCGCGCTTATAATATAAGGTTAGGTCATTTTTATATTTATATATTGTACGACATAACGGGAAATTTAAATATAAAAACTAGAGCAGTAATGTTTTGTTCAATGGATTAGCAGTAAAGACTAAAACGACACATATTATGTCACCTAACCTACAAAACAAAAACATAAAATTGCGATGCATACAGAAAGCCAAAGAACTTTCCAGTGATTCACTTACTCAGTCAAAGAGAAATGGTCATAAAGTGTCCTTTGTTCATTTAAATTGCATTTAAAGTTAATTGTGCACATCCAGCTTTCATTGTTTTTCTTTTGTTTCTAAACTTGAAACACATTCAATATTATCCGGACTGGACACAACCATTGAATTAGTTGCTTTTGAAAAATCTTTCGTGACCGTCATCATTCTATTTTAACTTTAAGTAACAATCTGTGTGAAACATTGTGGGTAGTTTCTTCTTTTGTTTTTCTGCTAGTTTTGTAACGGGATATTCCTAAGTGGGTAGTCGTGGGTGGGTGCATGCACTAGTTTCTTTGTGTCAACCATAAAAATTGGTTTTGAAAAGGCCATAGAAAAGGACACGCTGTCTTTCTTGTCATGTTGCATCATTTCTTTTAGTGTTATATTCTTAAAGAGAAAGGCAGCAGGAAAAAAATAGCGGACTTTATGGAAGGATTCCAATAATTTTTTATGTGCAGTTTTCCAAGTTAAAAAGTATATTTATAGCCATCGCAGCAGAATAACACGTGCAAAATTTTGCACTTTAAACTTAATGAATGATCTTATGCATTTGCAACAAGTTAATTTGTATGACGTGATATAAAACTGTGTTTTTCTATTGTTTTTCTCGTATCCAGTTTCCAGAAATAAAGTCTTCTTGAGAGAGAAAAAACAAAACTTGACTGCTTCAATATTTTTTCTTCTTCTGTTTGTTGCTGGCGCACCCGTGTATAAATAACAAGGAACTTTGTCATTTTCATCTAAAAAACGCAACCCTTTCTTTTTGGATTCTTATAAAAATATAAATTGTTAATAAATTCATCGCAAGAAAATACTATCACCGTACCGACTACCGCTGTATAAAACATATACGTAATTATCCAGACAGGGGGAAGCTCACATTTCGGGAGACTATAAAATAGTGGCTAAAAGGTAAGCATCTTTTAAGATTTAAAAAAGATATTTTCGGTATGCTTGTTTTTGTGCGTGTGTATGTGTTTGGAATCGTGTGACTTCTATAATTATAAGTGCGGTAATTTCCATGAAAAATCTTTTTTATTGTTTTGAAGATGAGATAAAATACACGTTTAGTATGAGTATGAGTAATGTGGAATGAGACATCACAGGACCTATATACATCTATCTGAATGGTATATTAGATTTAAATTATTTAGCATGTAAGATATAGAAACTCAGGTAGATAGAGATGTATAAGTTAGTAGAGAATGGACTCAACTTTTAAAAGAAACTTAACCCTTTCTTTTTTTATTATCATCTCTTCATTTCATGCTATACTCTAATCAAGATGGTTGTCGTCGTCGTATCTTGCTTCGAACTGACGTCATCTTCTCACCACATCTACATTGCACCTGACCTTGCGAGTAGCTTTTCAGTTCACTCACTCACCACTTTACTGTCTCCTTCTTCTCTATTTCTATTTGCCTTTATTGGATTTTCTCCTTTTTTTATTAAAAAAATATCACCTAGAAAAAAGGAAGTTTGCTACATTTTTGGAAATGAATGGTGTTGATGTTGTAACATTGTAAGATGCATTTCTTTGGAGGAGAGTAGGTTAGAAGCTTGTTAAACTGTAATCAGATTTGTTATGCCACCATCATGCCATCAGGCGAGAAAATTAAATTTTCTAGGCGGAAATTCAATCTCATTTTGTCTGGCTGACTTGTTAGCTTCATAACTGAAGTAAAGTAAGTTGGTTCGGTAACACTTTATATGATTTTCTGGAAAAAATAAATTGGCATTCATAATGGTCATGGTTGCATTTTATGCAAGGGGAAAAACGATATCGCAAAAAAAGAAGGTGACGTGTATTTTTTATGCTGGTCTTGAACGGATGGATCAAGTGGAAGTTATGATGACGCATCTTTTCGATGTAACGAGAAACGTATTACTTGTTACGAGCTAAACTACCTGTTTACTATACAAGTGCCTTACAAACAATGTTTTTTGGCTTGTGGCTTTCTCCCACTAAATAACGTCATCACTTACATGACATGTTTTTGTGTGGATTATAATGCTCCAGGGAATTTTGTTTTGCCGTTGGGAATAGGTTTTTAAATGTCATTTCATGTAAGATGGACAATTTGATTCTATTCAACTTTATGTACATTTTATGTGGGTTAGTCATATGCTTATGTATTATTTACTGATGGTTATATACGAGGTTACGGGTAGTTTCCTTTGAATTTGTCTGTGCACTATACAATTAGATTTGTCATTTTGGTCGATAATTGTATAGCACAAAGTAAAAAGTTTTTTGGAAGGTGTTTCCCCAAAAATGCCTGATTATGATAAAGCGGATTTTAAAAACAAAATTATATAGTTTTGTTCGATTTTGTAATGCAACATATTATATGAGTTTTATCATCTTTTTTTGCTAATGATGCAACACATTATTTTTTGCCTGATAAGGATCATCTGTTTATATTTGTAGCTCTTATTGGTTCATATTTCATACATTTAACATAAATTTTAAAAAAACATTTTCATGTTCTTAAATAACAAAGGTAAATGGAGTATTTATGAAGCTTGATCATGATGAATGATAAACTGCTCCAGTGTTTTTCGATTCAAAAGAGTTGTTCCAGTTTTTTTGGTTTTGTTTTGGATAGAAGCAAAACCAGTGGATATTGTTCAGGAGGTTTATAATCAATTTGCAATTTTTATCCATATCGTCATCCCACTCATGTTGATAATCACATTT
>JAQFYG010000940.1:0-22646 GCA_034694325.1 Entomobrya corticalis
TTTATTTTAACAACAAGGAACCAAGGATTTCCTGTTTATTTTACGACAATTTTTTATTAGAAAACATTAAAAAATAGATATACCCGCGGAGCCGAGCGTTGATTCTGGTGCACGCTATAACTGCCGTGATCCCATTTTTATTCCTAATCCCTTCCGGTATGTTTCTTGCAAAATATGGCCGAGAGGTGAACGGTTATGTTACTGATGTGTGTTCGCGGTTCCGGATGCCAGCCTGGTTACGGGTATGTTTTATGTGTGTGGCTCTATTGTCAACATTAAAAATAGTTCAAACTACTAAACTTAACTATATTTAAAAGTTGCTAATGCAGATAGCAGATATTCATTAAAAATGTCCATCTTGCTGTTTATAATTTAAATTAATTGTTTTAGAATCATGTGTTCTTAACTCTGATAAGCATTCCATTTATGATCACATCGTTGATTACAATACTCGTGGAACTAGACTTTGCATGGCGAAGCTTTAGGACAAGGCAAATGATACACTCCGTCAGTGGAGTTGTGGCTTATATTTTCGTGTCGGTACTCTTCATTCATGGATTGTTCATCAAATGTGAGAAATATTCAGATTACGAAGGAAATGGAGGAGATGACAATGAAGATAAAAGTAGTAGTGCAAACATCAAATGGTCGTTATTATTGAGTTGGGCTCACTGGTTGATGGGGAATGGGACTTACATTTGTTCAGGTTACATTTTAATTTTAATGTCATGATTTTAAAGAAACATTTCGCCGTATGTGTAAATAGTAAATATCTGTCCCAACTGAACCATGCTTTTCGTCTTTAGTCTTATCTGTGGTCGTCGTAGGCTCTTTACCCCGTGCACAGGCACCCTGTTTTGTGGAATATTTTGCCTACCTTCATTTTGGCATTTATTTCTGCACACATTTAATCCTGACGGTAAGTCCAGCCTTTTTAATAATACCTAATCTGCTTACAACGCATAAAATACTTGCAATTAATCACAGTTTCCTTCTAATTTTAATAGTTTGATACGAGATACATAGCAAAAACCTTTAGTGACGGCAGACCTATTGTCCGCCAACGTGCAGCTATTGGACCGACCGTTCCATGGAGAATGAAAGACGTTACAAGACATGAATCGGATCATGATTTTCAGCATTTGGTAAGCAAATATTATGCTTTTCTTGAAAAGCGCATTATCGCATTTCACATTCACTTCATTTTAAAATTACTGATACGACCTCTTAGGATATCTGGAAAACAAGAAGACGATCGATTTTGTTCTTTTTAATTGTCAGCTTTATTATTGCGTTTGCAATCAGTGTACTAATGCTACTACCAGTTGTTATTTGTCGATGAATGGGACGTGAATGGGGTAATATCTACTCTACACTCAGAGTTTTAACATTATGCAAATAAAATACTTGCCAGCGAAAATAAAATTTCATTTTTGCATTATAACTGACAAAAAAACGATAAATATGCAAATTATTCAATTCAAAGTTTCAATACGTTATCTTTGATCTTGTCAAAAAATCTTATTGCAACTTCAACTGGGCTTTGCCCTCACCTGCACCTCACAATTATGCAAAATGCAAAAAATACTACAACTAATGCACTCCAGCTAACTTATGCATTCTACTGTCCCTTAATGCCCCTATATTTTCCTTTGTGAAAAATCGTTCCATCAAAAAAGAGAGGGACGGCTACGTCTCCTGTTTTTTCTTGTTTTTTGTTTTCTCTGCTTTCAGGTTTCATCCTGTAGCTGCATTCACTTTTTACCAGTTTGTTTTTGTTTTGGATTCCCGTTTTCCATGCACTTTTTTACATGCGCTATAAATTATTGCCATTCCATTATTGAATTGGATCAATAATTAACCATAAGTGATTGTATTTAATTTTAACTGTTAATTGTTTAACTGATTTGATTGGTGATTTCAACATTGAGTCTGCTTTCAATTTCAATGATTGTTGATTGACCCTTCCACTTCCACTATTCTTGGAAGTTGGAACTGAACTAACAGCTGAAGTTATTATTGTTTAGTCATGTGTTGTTTGTGACAGTTGACCATCAAATTGCCAGTTTGTCTTGTAAAGGATTTCTGATTTTAGGGAAAGGTCGGTGGAACCAAATTGAAGTCCGTTAGGTGTCCAGGTTAATGTCAAATAAGTTGAAAATATGGTTATGCTCAGGAAACCCAGAAAGCCAGCTCCAAATGTAGTTGTACCGCCGCCAGAAACTTCTGCTGAATCTTCTGAAGAACAAAGAAGGGAAACAGTTGCAAATATTAGTAATGCGAATGCAAAGAATAAAAGCAGTACTTACATCCCCGTTGCTACCAGAAAACCCAGAGGATCCACCACTCCAGGTCCCAGTGACGGCCAATCCAAAGATAAGGACAGAAATGCACGGACGTCAGCAGTGGTGAGCGATGACGATGGTGATAGTACTGCATCTGAACCTGAAGAAGCACCAGTTGAAGGCAATCGATCGAAGTCAAAGGCTACAAGCAAGCCGGCTCCTTCGGATAAGGGATCAAAGAAAACATCTGCAGTAACTACAACCAGAAAAAATATTCGAGATGAAGATAGTACATCCGAGGAATCGTCGATTGAAGACCATCGATCGAAGTCAAAGGCTACAAGCAAGTCAGTTTCATTGAATAAGGGACCGAAAAAATCAGCTGCAGGATGTACATCCAGGAAAGTTATTGCAGATGAAGACATGGAATTAGATGACTCGGATGATGATGACGGGGATTTTGAGGAGGATAGACAGAAAGATAAAAGGAAACCTGAAGCAAGCAAAGCCACAGCTAATGCCAAAAATGGAAAAGTTCCATTAAATTCAGATTCCAAAAATAAGTCTAAAAAATCTGCTACACCTGAACCATTATCACCGCCGCTCCCTGTTGCTCGGTCTAAAGGCAACGCGGGTAAACAGAGAGTTCCAGTGAACGCAGGTGATAGTGATGATTTCTCATCAGCCGACGAGTTCATTGCATCCCAGCCAGCAGCAAATGCCACTAATGCCAGTACTATTGTTTCATCTGCAAGTTCACAATCCAGTAAACTGTCAGCACCCCTGTCTTCAGGGAGAGGGCGAGCTCGAATTGAGGAAATGGATGTAGAGGAAGGAAGTGAAAGCAGTCTAAACCAATCAGTTCATAGTTCACTGAGAGCAAGGAGACGATCAGGCTCAATGCTAAGTGGAGAAGCAAATTCTGCAGCCCCAACTGCGTCTGTAGTAGATTCCAGCTATGATCCTAATGATCCAGATTGGCTTAAGTTTGCCAATTCTGTTAAGGAAGCTCCTGCTAGCGTAAGTATAAAATCAAAATGTTTAAATGAATGCGATTTATTATTTTAGTTTATGCGCATACAACTAATTGAATCATTTGTTGTATAATTTTAAGGCTCATGAGCGCCTTTCCTTGGACCTTCTGGAGTCATCAAACTGCTCCGCGCTCCTGGGAAAACTTATATTTCGTTCAGTTTTAGGTGAAAGCAATACCAGCAGCGAATCAAGGGGATTGTGTAAAAAATACTGTGTAACTGTGAGTTTACTTTAATAACTACATTATAAATGATATACTCATGGATGGGATTAAATTATTGTTGATAGTACGGTAAAAATAATGTCTTACTGACTCACTTTTGAATTTCAGATTATCAGAGCCATTCTTCATTTATCGATTCAGAACGAGCATAATAGCGGCGTGGTAGTGGATTTAGTCAATATGCTGTTTACTGAGTTAAGGCATTTTCCGACTGCCGCTTTACAAAACATTACGGAGTATTGCCTCGATTACATGAAAAGGAATAAAGACGGGTCATTTCCGCCAAGGTAGTACATTGTTTGAAGAAAAGTACTCAAAATAAATATGAACTGTAAAGTGTGATATACTCTAAATTGCTCGTCAAATTGTTTTTAGATGGATCGAAGTATTTGGTAAACTTGTATCCGTTATGATCACGAGAGGAGACATAAAGAAAGAAACCGATGTTATGGATGGGAAAGCGTATAGAGAGTACATTATCACTGAAATATGTAGCTCACGTCTCAACTGGACAACAGAAAATACTGCATCTTTAGTAGCCGTCATTAGGTATTAAATTCGAAATATATTTGTTGTATTCCTATTTACATTGTCATAAATTACTTATTATGTAGCGATGGTCCGCTATATGTTAAAATCCTGATGATAGGGCCGTCCGTCCGTCCGTCCGGCCGGCCATCCGTATGTGTTGTATCTTTAAAACGGCTTGACCGATTTCCGCCAAATTTTGTATACACATAGTAGGGACCCAGGGGAAGGTTGCTATTGATTTTGGGATCTGCAGGTGCCCGTCAAGCACCTGCAAATGACTTAATTCGCTGTAACTTGGAAATGGCTTGACCGATTGCCACCAAATTTTATATGCACATAGTATAGATCCAGGGAAAGGACTTTATTGATTTAGGGGTCTGCAGGTGCCCGATTAGGACCTGCGATAAGCCTTTTTTACTGTAAAATGAAAATTGCTTGATCATTTCCGCCAAATTTTTTATCCGCATATTGACTATCCAGTAGACAATACTCAAGTCAGCATTCAATCTGCAATCGCTACATAATTCCGGTTTGCCAAGTTTATTCTTTGTTGAAACTATTATGCTGTTTTTTTTTTTTATTTTAGGGAAATTCCAGGATTAGATGATGCTGAGTTAAAAGTCCTGTTTCATCACATTAGGACGTGCCTCATAAAGGTGAAAGCTTCTGCTCTTCCACCCATTGTACATCAACTTATTTTACTTGCTGGAAGCAGGTGTCCGTCAGAATTGCTGGCGGTTTGCGCAGAATACTTTGAAAAAGTTAACTTCGGCAATACAGATTCTGTAGAAGTGAGACAAAAGAGAAATGCTTTGGGAACTGTCGTATTCCACTTTTTGGAATCTGCAAGGCACTGCGACGTTTTACTGAAGGCAGTCCTCAAAGTAGTGAAAGCCTCCTTCTTTGATTTTGGAAAGGTCATGAGTCCCTTCATGCTTTCAGTTGTACTTGGATTGACAACATACGAACACGCGAAAGCTGCGGTTAGCTTACGTTACTTAATAATAAATATTATTTCTTGCTTTGTTTATTTTAAGTTATCACTGTCTATAAGCTATGATTTTTCAAGTTAATAATATTATAATGTATTTCATAACCGATAGATTATTGACCCCCTGCGTAATTCTGTGATGAAGTCTTTCCATTCCCTTCAGCTCAGTGAGACGAGTTACTGGTACCGTCACAAAGTTGGAGACGCAGAAGACACGGTCACACAATGTTTCAAAGCAGTTTTAGAAACCAAGTATGGAGTACACAAACATCTTGTAAATTTTTAAAATTTTATATCATTTGTCTGATTATTACAATCGTTATTTTTTTCATAATTTTTAGATCTTCCGAGCTAGAGTTAATGTTTGACGGACTACGTGATTTGGGCATTGGGCTACTGAATGCAGATTTATATCAAGTCAAATATCCAAACACCCTGGAAAGATGTCAAATTTTGGGATCATATTTAATCACCTCGCTTGTTAAAAGCTGCCCAGATCAGTTACCATCAATGATGAAGCATTTACTAAAGGTTTCTACCCGATCCTTGGTTCACACAGGTATTGTACTAATAATATGCAATTTGCTAACATAATGGAGAGATAACTTCATACTTCATGCTATTTTTTCAATTATATTTTCAGAATGTTTAGCAAAATGCTTAGAAATGAGGACCCGTCAGATTATTCACCCATCAATCATCGGAACAACATGTGAAATTATACGTCATCTACCAATGATGGAATCGGCTGCAGCAGCAATGATTGTTAAAGCCTTGGCTAATGCATTGAATCTTAGTTATATCCTACTTGATCAACTGATGTTAAATCTTCGGAAAACAATTTGGAAATCAGTCGAAGCTAGGAGAACTGCAGCTAAGATCATGATAATTCTTTTGTCCAATTCTCGGGTTGTGGGTGACGTTCCATTTAGCCAGTACAGTGAGAGTCAACGGTTTTACAACGACTCTCAAAATCAGCAGCAGTCATCATCAAATGGGAATGGCCAACTTCCTGACAATCAACCACTATGCATAGAAATTCTCACACTTACAAAGCGTTGCTTCACACAGCAATGTGAAATCCGAGAAGAATTATACCTGGGTACTGATTTAGTAATAATTATTGACTTGCTTGTGTGTGAATTTTAATTTTATTATCAATGGTTCATATTTCATGTGTTTAATTGTTAGGCTTCCATTCTGTCGTTCGTAAAAATCCGGGTCTCTGTGAATTAATTTGCAGCCATTTGTACAATCACACTTCTCAGTATTTGTCTGAAAGCCTGGACACAACGGACGCAAACGCGGATGTTTCATCGATTCTACTTGGGAAGGTTGTAGAGTTGCCAGCAATTGGAAATAATAACTACGCACCTATAACTATTAAGGTGTGTAATTGTAATCGATTCATTTACTATTGATTTGGATTTTTATCGCCTATTTTCTGTACAATTTCTAATAAGAGTAATTTGTAATTTAGGAGGAACTTGGATTTTTGGTGCAGTGTTTATCATTCGTTGTGCACAAAAGTCATCAAGCCTTCCATAATATTGATGACGGCCCTCCTGCAGCTGTAGAGCAATTAGAAGGTTTATTGCAACGGTGGATCAAAGCCATATTAAAGTTAACGCCCAACAATATTGAAGTGGTAGGATATTTTGCATTGTGTTTTTTCCGTCATTATTATTATTAGATGGAGAATTGGTGAGGCAAAAAGTTTCTTTTAATTTAGGCAGCAGCAGATGCAGTAGCAAGGGCAGGTGGTTCCCGACCACTGGATAATGTCCGTTATGTTGAAACACTTTTTACAATTCAAGTCATGCAAGTGATTGAAGCTCTCATTGAATTTTTGAACTTGGAAAATAAACCCAGAAACGATCGAACTGTGAAGAAGCTTTTTGAGCGATTCGCATTCATAGAACCTCTTCTAAGGGTAATTTAAATTAAACCATAGAAAAACTTTTCTATTAAATTAAATTGATGCTGTTGTACTCTACATATATTTGCATTGTTGTTTTATCTGCAGAAAGAAAAGGAGAAAGTTGCTGCAAAGAAAGGTAAAGGAGATAAAACAAAAGCGAAGAAAGGAGGGAAGGATAAAGATGCAACTGATGCTGAAGTAACAGTTGTTGATGACGCTTCAGAAACCTCAGAAAATCAAGCGCCTGGGGTCAAATTTAAGAAACCGGATGCTCCGAAGCGCTTGTCTTACTTTCACATATTAACTTTAGAAACTACTCTGGAATTGTTACGTAATTTGCAAAAGTACGTACAAAGACAAAGTGAAGAAGAAAACTGTTATTAACTACATGCTTTCAGTGCTTTCTATTTATGATATGTTATTAATATTTGTTTATTTTATTTACTTTGCAGATCAAATGACGATAAAGGGGTTGTCAGAATGCTCGACGGAGAAGACTTTGAAAAGTTTATATTGTCAGCCGTGAAACAGAAATTGAATAATTTCAAACGAAAAGAGTCACTTCGTGAAAGGAGTCGCCCAAGTCTTAAGATTTCACAGACATTCGCGGACGTTGCGGGGTGCGTGGCTTAATCTTAATCACAACAGTATATTAATAATCTTGTAGTGTTGTTCACATAAATCAATTGCGAATATTTGCACATATTTTCAGCTGCATTTGGAATAGTTTACTGATGCACAATCCTGATGATGAAGATGGACATGTAACAGTTACAACAGAATTGATGGAATTAAGATTAGAAATTGTTAATGAAATCGTCACATTATTGTGTTCCTCTTATCCTTCCGTTTGTTGTCACTTGATCAAAGCATTTAGTAAGTAAAAAAAATATTCAATCCGACATATTATGCACATGCCATTTTGTTTTTTATTTATTTAGCTAATATCTTTAATTACTTTGATCAATTTTAGGTGATGATGATAGTGAAGATTCTTATGATGCAGTGTTTCTTAAATTTTTCAATTCTTGGAAAACTGTACACGGATGGCTGCCTTCCACTGCTGATGGAGATAATACTGGGCATCAATACTTGTTTGATATTCTACACGCTTTTGCAAAACCATTGTCGCCAGATTCGGCAGACCAGAGCAATAGCAAAGCATCAGAGGTGCTGATATTAGTTGTACCTGTTACTTTTACTGCAAGTTTTAAATACATATTACAAAGTCAGTGACTGCATTTTTATGAAATGTTGTGTAGGTTTTGAATTGGGTTTGGCAATATATGTCATCACAATCTGGAAAGAAAGGGAAAGCGGAGTTTCTGCTTGCTGAGTCCGCGGTTTCTTGCTGGTTGACCTACTACATGAAAGGCAAAGACTTTTTGGAGCAACCAGGAAAGCGTCATCATGATGTCTTGACGCTGGCGATCGGGGTCAAACAATTACTTGGGTTTGGAAACGAAGTATTGCAGCTAATGACATAAACTAATTTAATTTATATGATTACTTCTTGATATGCAATGCTCATTTAAATACACCATTCGATAAATATAATTTTAATTTCTAAAGGTGGACACTCAGTATCTAGAGGAAGATCCATCGAATGTGAGGATGTGGATTATAAACGATGACACTGCCCCTACGATACTATGTGCAATTATGAATCATCTTGAAGTTATTCTTAGCCACATTATGGCAATACTATCAAAGCTTAAATCCAATCAAAACGATGATACCCTAACTCAAGGTGAGTTGAATTACGGATCAAAAATATGACTTTCCGTTGTTCAACTTACTATTTCTTCTACTTGTAGAGGAATAAGTTCATATGTCTGAATTCTCTTTAAAAGTTTAGTAACTTAACTTTCTGTGTTCTATTTAAGACAAAATTGGACTCCTCCGAGGTGACTGTTTTGTTAAAATTGAAGAGATAGTGAAGGTCTGTTCACAATTGGTTATTTCCCAATTTCCTGCTTGCTTGTGCTGCTCAACAATGTTGAAAATTGTTCCTCAAATATTTACTGTTATGACTGGATATGGAGAGTACTTTTTTGAGCTGATTAAAGCTAAGCGACCCTACAGTCTGAAAGGGTATGACTTTTTTAGTATACATAGAAGATCGATAATTATGATTTATGTTAAGCTATATTGCACATTCATGTCGAATTTTATTTAATGGTGGTTTGTAGCTAATCTATTCCAAATGTTCGTCTGATTCTGATTTTAGGTTTGCAAAGCCGGTGGCAAAGATAGGGAAAAATTTCAAGCCTTTAGTTGAAGGAATGATCAATCATGTAGAGGTAAACCGAAAGCAATAGTTTGAATTGAATACTGTAACTTGATTTAACGCTTTAATTTTTGTTGGTTGCAGCGTGTTCAACGAGAGTACGCTGATGACGTTTATAAGAAGGCGGTTGCCAATAAAAAGAACAAGGGTGCTGCAAAAGTACCACAGTCCGTTAAAAATCAACTATTGAAGGAGAAAAGACTTATTCCTAACTTTGTTTATATCATCGAGAAGTACGATCAATTAATCATCGCTCTTTCCAAGAAAAGCGTAAGAACTACTCGAAATAATATTAAGTCAATTAATCTAATTGTATGTGATAATTACCAAATTCCTTTACTATTTTGTCCTTTCAACAGGATAAGCATAAACTCCTCGTGGGAATGAAACTAAGTACTGCTCGTGATTTCAAGATCGATTCTACTAAGTTAGCGGACGCAATGAATAATCGAACCAGATCTGTACAAGAATTAACAACTGTACCTGATGAAGAGAGTAATATGGAAGTCGAAGCAATGGACAATGTATATAAGCTTAAATTAAAAATTATATTGTTTGGATCGGAAGTTAAGAATATATTAAGCCATGCATTTAATTACATTATTAATGTTTCAGACCACTGCAGCAGGGCCTTCAAGATCTCGTGCAGCTGCTGCGCCAAGAACAAGGAAAGCTCGAAAAAGGAAGACTACAGAAAGTGAAAGGGACGAGGAAACTGGCAACGATGAGTAGAGGAGAAGTGATATTTTTATTATTAAAAAATGGCTTTCACTTAATTTAATGTAATTTTATAAATTCTTGTTAAAACAACTGTTGTTGTCTTACAGCTTAAATACAGACAACTTCACTAGTTGAACTTTGTAATTATTTATATTGTATTAACTTTTACACGTGCTTTAAATCTGAATAACGTAATGTGAATACTTGAATCAATTTTTAATTTCTCCGTTGCTTGTTTTATCATTGTACCAAATGTACCCAAATAAACGGCACCTTACTGTCAATGAAAATAATCAAGTCTAATAGCTGATAGTCCAGTAACTGATTTAAAATAGGTTTTATTCTTAATATCACAGTCATGTTCAACGGAATTATCTAGATTTATGTTATGCGTTTACATTGCTAAGTTCACTTATTACTGCGAACGATCTTTTCTTGATAGAATACAATCTAACTCCTGGACCACTCTGTCACTTGTCAATCTCTTCTTTTTGTCTTCCAAGCATTTCTGACTTAACCAAAAAACCGAACTAATTTCATCACTGTCTATTTCTCCAGCCTTTATATCAATTAATGGTAGAATATCATCGTCCTCAATGGTGTCTTCGATAAATGTAACGATATCATTACCATCACGGTTTTCGTCATACGGAGATAGACCAGTTAGCAGCTCAAGGATGATCTACAACGAAAAATATTCAGTATACAAAACCAACCAAAAGCGACAAAAATTATAGGTTTACAATTACAACTTACAACACCAAAACTGAATATATCCATTTTTGGAGAAATATCTCCTCTAAATGCTTCAGGTGCCATGTATGCAGAGGTTCCAATGATTGTAGATGTGAGCGCCGATGTAGCACTGCCGGAAGCAAGGGATTTAGCAAGTCCAAAATCACCAAGCTGTCAAAACAAAATTTAATCCATCAAAAACAGTTTATTAAATTGATATTTAGAACAGAAATATTTTAACTGTAAAACAATTTTCTGTAAACTTACTTTTGGAATAAGTCGGTTATCAAGAAGAACATTTGCAGATTTAATATCTCTATGTATTAAAGGTTTCTCTTTGCCATTATGCAAAAATTGAATACCCCTTGCTATTCCGTACATTATCGAGATTCTGGAATTCCATCTGAGCGGTATGGCGTTTTCCTCCTAAATAAGCAACGCATATACAATATATTTAAAGCCAATCAGTTAAGGACACAATAAAAATACTTTATGAAAAAGGAAACTGTCAAAAGGATCTTTACCTTGCAGGAAATCGCTTGCATTAACGACCCACCAGGCATAAACTCATAAACTAAGCAAAACCGAGGGGCAGAGGAACAGAATCCTATGAGAGGCACTAGATTTACGTGACGGTACCTGTATTAATTTAATAACAATAACAAATATAATTAAAATGTCGTTGGCAATGTTTTCTCCATTTTTATCATAAGACATGAATATTTTATGAAGTCCGTTAGATATATAACTTCTTACGTCGATAACACTCTAATCTCAGTCAGAAACTGATCTTCCACCATGCTCACACTTGGTGATGGATGCAAGGCCTTAACAGCCAGTACAGGACCTCCCTGTTTGGATAAATCCAACTTATAAACTTCCCCAAAAGCACCACTTCCAACTTTGTAAGCTTCCTGAAAATATTTAGTAGCTGATTCCAAAGCTGCTGCATTGAAATTTATTAAATTTCCAGACTCAGAATCCTGATTATTTATTTGTTCCAGAATCTCCTTCAAATCATCGCCGTTATTGTTAGCTCCATCCGTTTCCAACATAGTGCTTTTTGTCCTTACACTCTCAATATCACCATATTCCTCTGTCAAACTACGAATTTTTGCAGCAGGGCCCACGGATGGCCTTTTTGGTGGCGCTTTTAATAGTACATCAGTTGCAACGAAATCTGCAGCACGGTACAACTCACACCTTATCAACAAATCAAGCAAACTCTCTGCTGTGGGGCGATTTTTCCCAGAGGTGGACCATTCATCGATAAGGATTTCTCCACAAGATTTTCCCGTGAATCGACCATGACGTTCTATAAGGAGCATATGTTCTGTGGTGTACTTTGGAAGATCAGGATTCTTTTCTGATGGTATTGATGCCATCAAGATTTTCCATGATTCTTGGATATCCAAAAGCTGAAGAAAGCAGAAAAGCATTTATAAATAAATATTTTTGCCATTCCAATGCACCTAAATTGTCTTTGCCATGATCAGCTTTAAAAATTAATATTTTTTTCTTCACCTGTCCAATTCTGATTCTAATGCTTGGAGGAAACTTCCGGAGTTCTACTCCACTGTACGAGGCTCCAATCGCGGAAGCCATTTTTCCAAAGTGTTAGCCGTTTATACCATGATCAACTAAGCACATTTTGAAACACAAAATATTTTAAAATGCAATCCACAAACAAAACTTTACCAATTTGGCACAAAATACAGGAATCTTGCATGAAGCGTATGTGATATTTACCAACAGACTCACCACCTTGGCTTCAACATCTGACTTATCATGATCATCTGTCATCTGTTTTTGTTTGCCATCATCCCCCATAGCTTAGCATAGATGTCTTCGCGTCCGCAAAGCCCCAACAAAATCTGTGAGAAGGAGCGAAGGAGGATGCGGCTGTTTGTCGATATCTCAGCTTATGGTAAACAAATGCAGTTGGTGTCTTGTCTTGATCTTGATCAGTTTGATGTTGACAGAAGAAGAAAAGTTAATTTTACACTCGTTCAGTTTGCTATATAATTATTGTTGCAACTGCAACTCATGTGGTAAGCGATTCATAATTAAGAAGAATATACCTGATACACTTATTTTGCTTATGGAAGAACGGGTTTATAGTACTCAAATATAATTAATATAAAAGGAGTTACTGTTGTGATGAGTGCTGAGTAAAGTACTATTTTTTTTTCTTGTCAGTTTGGGTCACGATCCACGGTGTATTTAGTTGAAGATAAGTAGTTAGTGACGCCCATATAAAGTGCAATGTGCATGATTGATAAATTTCCTGTTTTTCTATTTTCGTCTAGTTGTCCGCCCACCGCCCACCTTTCAATTGGAAATAAAACGACTGCCTCCAGTGCTCGGACAAGTTTCTCAGCTTATTTTGAAGAAGGCTCGGTAATGCTGTGACATTTTGTGGAAACTTTCAGTTTTAAGTGAACTTTTGTCAAAATGGGGTCACAAATAGAAGGCTACGTGAATAGTAAGTCAAAGATTACCAATCATTCAATATTCAGTGGTATCAATAACTGGTGGTAATCAAAGGTTTTTATTATTACTATTACATTCGTTTTTTATGCATTAATTTCCAGGAGTCGTCTCTATTATTACAGCGGATGGACGAAACTTTGTGGTACGAAAACTTATATTTTATAAATATTAACTAACTACTGTTGAAACTGAATCCTACCCTACTAGACTGTAATTAAATACTCTTAATTTTTATTTTCAGGGGACGCTAAAGGGATTTGACCAAACAATCAATATAATCCTAGATGATAGCCATGAGCGAGTGTATAGTTTAACTTCTGGTGTGGAACAAATTACTTTGGGACTTCACATTATCAGAGGAGATAACATGTAATATTTTAACCTTATCGATTGACCAGCTCTAATAGTTTTATGAGCTCAGCTTATAATATTTATTTGCTGTTGTATAATGTTTCTAATTTTCAAGATTTCATAATTAATCATCCATGGCTTGTCTTTGTTTGGTTTCAGTGCTGTAATTGGAGAACTAGACGAAGATGTTGATTCTAGACTAGACATGGCAGCATTGAAAGCAGAACAGCTAAGTGCGATCGTTCATTAAGTGATAAAACGAGGAAATTAGTGTTAGCCTTACTAGATAATGCAAATGTTGTTTGCATCGCGTGATTCTCTTTTGACTGCTCTTCTATTTATTTTTTATAATATGAAAATAAGAATACAAATTATAGCTGTTCTTCTGTTGCATGAATGCGAATAGTATGTAATTACTTATAAAATGCTCAGGTATGTTCTGTAGTTAAGACCTTGTGAAACAGTCAGTCATTACTGTAAATGTAAAGAATAAATGGATGATTCGAATCTACAAAATAGCATGAATCTTCTGAATTGAATTTTTTCTAACATAATATCTGTAAATATCAGTATTATCAGTCCAATTTTTCATTATCATTTCTTTTCGTAGGATGCAATTTCAGTTTATAACGTCAGGCCAGGGAGACAGCATCTAAAAATGCAATGTGAATCAGTGAATGAGAAAACCTGAAAATTAAGACTATTTGAACATCTTTTTAAAATATGGACTTTATTCAATCAAATATTTATATCTCCATTTTTATACTTTTTATACATAATGGTATGTTTTTTTTGTTTCTTAAAATGATGGACATACTTTTCCATTTGCATTGTAAAATTAAGATTTATAATTATGGTTGAGTACATGGTATAGTCATAATTTTTAATTACATTCGATCTTTCATACAAATAATGCAATCAATATCATATAGTCAAAAATAATATCTCAGCCTTCATCATCATATATATAAACTTGTCCAAATGTACAGTATATTTAATCACTCTTAAAACTATAATGCAATCCTTTAGATTTCTTTCAAAAAATTCAAGTTTGAAAGGAATTATTTTTTAAATTACACTTAATTTAAAGTAATTCTCTGATACTATCTACTATTAAACCTTTACAAAGTGTGGCTTGATAACGATAGTCGGTATGTATGACTAAAGAATTTGCAATCTCAGATATTGTGTTGTTTTCCAAAAACTGATGAAATGTTGTATAGCTTTCCGAAGCATTTGTTCGTGGTATTTATGAAAGTTGTGTTGCGTTTCGGTAACATAATATGTCATTAGTTAGTAATATACACATTTAAAATATTTTGATAACAAAAAGTACATAAATTCTAAAATACACTAAAATTTAATTTTGAGATGGTATAATAATAGGTACATATGTGTCATAAATTTTAAGAAACTAAGACAGATCCCCGATAACTCCCATCAAAGTTTTTTATTTTACTCCGTTACCGCCACCGAATGGAAAAACTTTCCCCACATTTTCTTCCCATTTCTCATTCCACACTGACTGAAAATTTTACATCAATTTCCACCACCCAAAGCCGACCCAGTTCTGTGATGTGAAAACCGCAGCATAGTTTCTTGTAAGTTTTGTTTGATCCCATCAACAGAATTGCTTTCTCAATCAAATATGTGGGTGAAAAAGTTGCGAAAATAGGTTTATTCATATAGTTAGTACATTTATAGTTGCCGTTACCACATGCCACATGACATTCATGTGTTGGATGACTAAAAATGTTGTTGCGTTAGCCAGTGCACACTTCTGTCGTAACATGTACTTACAACGATCACATAATTTATTATTGAATGAAAGGTGTTCTTACTAAAAAATCGAGCGTCAAACCAAATAACGGAGATAGTGTAAACATACATAGTATATTTTTAGACTTCTAAAGAAAATGGGGTAAAACGGGAAAACTTTCACATTTTCCTATTTGCTCATGCCAATTCATGCAGAATGCACATAAAAAATTCTCTCAAGTGTTAAAACATCAAAAAAATAATACGAATACGACCCACAACAAGCATTGCGCAAACATGTTACTTTCTTCCATCGAGATCGGGAATCATGTTTCGTGTTGTCTGTGACGGCGGAAGAGAAAGTGAAGAAACTTGAAAGGTAATATGCCTAAGTACATATCTGTCTGGTGAATGTGAGTGTGTGACGCAATTTGGAACAAAGAGATTAGCTATACTTGTTGTACTTTCAAAGCATAAAAATATAACATAAAATGAAAGGTTTTGGTATAAAACATCTAGAAAAAATATTTAACACGTTATACAGCAGCTATGTTATTTATAACTTTAACAGACACACATAATTTCCTTTTAAAAATTCACTTATTTTAAGAATACCACAGCAAAATAGATGGAACATCATACACATCAAAGACATTTTACATTTTCAACTCACCACATCTTGGAGTTTTACATGCAATATCATGTCATCAGCGTCATAAAATGAAAAGGAAGCAGTGATGATTGTGCCACAAAAAGATGAAGGGATTACTAACCGTCATACCGACAACCACACCGTTTTGAAGTTTTGTACACAGTAAATAATTGCACATCAAATGACTATTTTTAGCCTAGCCACAGATAAACATAAAATTCTACTTTCATACATAATGTTTTACATTTCATAATTTCTAGAGAATGTTTGGGCTTAAATCCTTTGTTTCATTTTCTGGTGCATGGAAAATATTTTGTGGGAAACTGAAACAATTTTTTTCTTGCGTTTCTTTTTTCTTTATGAGTGCAAAGTAGCCTAAATTTTATAGTATTTCTTAAATCTTAAAATATTTCTAGACAATGCATTCTTTTTATTTAGTTTTCACAATTGTTTTTAAAATATATAAATATTCAAAGTTAACTTTTAACTAGTTCAAGACGACAAAATTTGCGTGCGAGGCGAGATCATGATGGGTTTTTTTGCGCATTATATGATATCAAATTACGTAATTACAATTTTATTTTTGATGATTATTGAGTTAATAAAAAGTTAATGCATAGACATAGTTTTAAAATTTCCCATTATCTTTCAAGAGAAAAAAGTTAATTTCTTCATAAATTTACCAGCCATTAGATTAAAGTACATGGTACATATAGTTTTTATATATCTATTCACAAGATCATTCCCTCAAAAATCAACTTCTTCACTTAATGGTACTTTTTATGTCTATTTAACTTACTTTTAAGCCATTCTCTATACTGTTTATACACATACAAAAACAGTGTAAAAAGTTAAAGATTATAAGTATTTATGCAATATTTTGCACAAAAAATTATATTTTTATATACATTTTGATATACACTCATTATTGTACATATTATAAATACATTTTTTCTTTAGAAGTCAATCTTAACCTACATTTAATAACAAGTGCTTTATAAGGAAAATGAAATCAACAAAAAAATAAGAGAAAATCTTGTCACTTAATAGAAGAAAGGAGTAAATGAAGCGTTTCACATAAGGACCATAAAGGAGATGAACTATATAATCGTTTACTAGAATGAAGTATGAGTGGAGTTGAGTGAAAGGAAGTAGTAGTGTGGCAAGAGGCGGTGTGGTGACTGGTGTATACAAACACAGTTTTGTCACAAACACACGGTAACCGTCCAACCGAAAAAAGGAATGAATCCTTCCTCCACAACTTCCTATTAGATTTCTCTACTTTCCCTACTAACTTATTAATATATCTATATAGATGTGTGTATATACAATATGCATATATATATTATTGTACCCACGCAGAAGAGACAAAAGAAGAAAAGAATATACGGCTCATGCCAACAAATGTAAGCAAGAAGAATAAAAAGACGGTCTTCTGAATCGTAGTAAAAGTAGATGGTTTATTGGATACAGTAATATAAGTGGTAGTAGCAGTATTGGACCTTCATCCTCCTCTCTGCTTGGAAATATGAGCAGGTGTGAAATGGTCCGAAAACCTAAACGGTTTGATGGGTGAGAAGGGAATAATGGTTGGCTTTGGCTCTTCTTCTCATCTGAGCTCCCAAACAACAACAAAAGAAATAACGACATTCCTCTCGTAAATATCCCTTTCACAAAGAAAAGGAGAGCTCCTCCTGCCCGCATTCCTACACCACCAGCAGCAGCATCATGCATGGCTCTAGAAAATCTGGAAAATCCAGATGAGAATGGAGTCCATAAAGATTGTGCAATCGAGAGGAAAACGGGCAAACTTTTGTCCATTGATGACCATGATGATGATGATGATGATGATGATAGGAATAGTTTTTGGTATAGCTGATATACTACAAGTCTTCTAAGCAGTTGTGGTAGTACAAAGATGACAAAATGCCTCTTTTGTTCCTGCAACCGGCGGGGAAAGCAGGAGGAGCAGAGCCACCACCTCCTACAGTGGTCATCATCAAGATGATGGCAGCAGCAGTACTTTCTTTGTTGTTCATCTTCCCATTGTTGTTTTCCTTCCTGTCCCTGCCGCCGCTGCTGCTGTTGCTCTACATTCTCCTCCTTTTCTTGATGCAACATAAACTTTTGTTGAGGAGACTCCTGCTTGGGATTTTGCAAAGTGAAAGAGACACTATAATTGGCAGAAGGGCAATAATCATGGTGGCTGTAGCAGGAGTAACAGTGGTGGCAAGAGAAACTGCTGCTGAGGTTGTAAGAACGATGATGATGATAACGATTGCGGTAGGTTTTCGCTTGCGGTAAAACGTGCAATAATAATGGCCCTACTGTTACCAGTATAAAATAGGTAATTTGTGCCCCTGCAGCGAGAAACACAAGTATTGGCAAAAATAACAAGGACAAAAGTAATTGAACGGTTGTAACAGCGACGTCCCCTACAGTTGCTCCTATCAAGAGGAAAAGTGACAGGAGAAAGTTTGCTGTGGCGGTTGCATACCAGCAGTAAATGTTACTCTTCCTTTGGTGGTGGCGATGATGATGATGAGGAGCTGAGCTGATGATCATTTTATTTCTTTTATTGAGGATACCCCTGGTAGTGGAGGCGACTGTAGAGATGATCATGTTGCTGCTGGTAGTAGTGGCGGTGGTCACACTGGCAGGAGGACTTTCCCCTTTATAATGAATGCATACACTACTGCTGCCCCACCACCAGTCTCCAGTAATTGAGGACAGTTGAATTGATGAAATTGTCAAAGAGGCAGCAACACCAGCCAGGGATAGTGCGACAGCCGTGGTCGTTGGGAATGTGGTCATTGCGGTTAGAGCAACGGATGCTGCCCCTCCTGAAGAGGTGGAAGATTGCACAGGGGCAGTGGCATCGGCAGGAGAGCTGACACTGCTGGTGCCCGTGTTCTTGCGACGCTGGATCGCTGCCATTTTGTCTCCAGAGAATAGCCCTGAAGCTGCAAAAAAAAAGATTCCAGCTATAATTAACATCATCCAATGACACATCACACAGACATCAAACATATTTATATCAAACCAAGCAAAATTTTTATCTTAACCGCAATATATAAAATTTAACTTATGGGATGTTGTAATATGAGGACAAGGACAGGGGACGGGGACAGTGTGTGCAGGGCGTAGGGATTCTCAGAGGCTGAGATTGGTAATCCATCTGTCAACTTATACTATCTACCTAGACCTACCTCTTCTCCTACACATTCATTACTGCTAATGAACATAACGATCGGATTATAACTAACCACCTTATCATCATCTTGCTTACCAGCAGAAAAAAAAATTGGATGACCTAGTTATCTACTAAGCCGAAAGAGTTATATTCTCCTCTTCTTCTGATGTTTCACACATCGAAGGACACACACAAAATACAAACAGGTTCATGAAGGAAAATAAATGATTTTCACACGGAATCGTTAATAAGCCTTGAAAAGGACTGATATGTGTACTACATCACCAGCAGCAGCATTCTCTCTCGCTATCTCCCTGGATTGGAAAACAACACTTACACTTGTTCAAATTGCTCATCAGATCACTTGAGTTATCAGCACGTAGCACCACCATCACCTCCACCACCAACCAGACGTCAAGTCAGTCGTGATTAGTCGCTACTTTGTAAGCTTAGTGTAAAAGGTAGCAAAGTTACCTCAGTAAATCGACTCTCTCTTTCTCTCTATAGCTTTCTCCTTTGACTTTCTCCATTCATTTTTTTGGCATAAAAATACTGGAAAAGGAGATAAAATGCTTAAATCGATTTTTATGGATGATTTTAGTGAGCAACTATCTATCTAACAAACTTACATGCATGTACATACATACTTTAATATAATTTTGCATGCATTCCAAACATTCAATCCTTTTTTTACCTATAAACCTATAAACCATCTCCCATTTCTCTTCCACACAAACAACAAGTAGACGTTACACAAAAGGGATCAACTTTCACATTTCATGACAAACTAAAATTAGGTTAATCAAGCCTATGGGGAGCCATGTAAAAAGCTTTTTTCTTCTTTCCCTCTTTCCAAAATCGAGGAAGGATGTTCAATCCGTCGTCCTTCTCCACTTTACAGTGCCCTTCTTCTTCTCTCTCTTTTTCCCAAACTGTTTTGTTGTCAATTGTCGGACCGGTGGGTGAATAGCTGCTCTGGTTCTGGCAAAACTCTCACATCGCCAATAATACTGGCACTTCCTGCAAGCGACGGTTGGTCTTTCTCTCTCTCTCAATCTCGATGGTCGATGCTCTTGTGATTGTAGTAGTATTTTTTATATAGAAACACAAAGAAAGTTCTACAGAAATTCATTCGATTGGCCATCTATCGACCCGGCATACCTTTTATATGCATGTGTGTTCCAACTACTTCTTCTTCTTGAGTTCAAATTCAAAAGCCATTGTATGCATGCCTTGTATATGTTTCCTTTGCTACGTGCATTTCATTGTATTCCACTACCACCACCAGCAGCCAGAGAGAGTGGCCATTTATCTTCCATTCGACCTTATTGAGCATTCCTGCACTGCCGCTGTGCCACTTTATTTATGTCTCCATCTACATCCCTTCTTCCTCCTCCACCACCAACTACCAACCTCTCCGTTTCAAATACAACGACCTTTTTGCAAAAAACCTCTGTTCCTATCTTATTTGTCCTTAACTTTTTAAGGGACTTGATTGTTGATATCGTGTATGGGGAAAGAAGTAAATTTGTTTACTTTAATACATCTATTATACATGGACATGACATTCCTTCTCTTAGTTTTAGCCAGAGAGAAAGTAAAATAACAACATACACGTCTTCTCGGGTTCCTGCACGTACCCATGCCCAGGCCTGGGCCCTGCCGCTTTTTCTTTACGTACCATGCACTGTGTTCTCTCGGAACAGGAAATGGTAGGGAATAGGGTAAAGGAATGACGCAAATTCTTTTTTCTCTTCCAATGTAATAATAATGTCATTAACAAACCATTTCATTAATGACGCGCTTTCACTCACTTCACTCAACATAAAAAATCTATTTTCGCTTTCCCCTTCTAGTAAAAAACACCATCCACTTTCACATTTCTTTCTTTCTACTTTATAATAATATGAGAGAAAAAAATAAAGAAACAAGAACAACAGCTCTATAAGTAAAACTAAGAGAAAAATCTACAACATGCAACAATACACTTTGTCCTTGTTCCATTCCGATATCAAGAAAATTTGGGGCAAAATGTTCCAGGAAAAAGTCAAAGAAAACATGTTTACTTTTCTCTTGTAAAACTCAACATCAACCTATTATTATACATTATTGCCCAAAAATGTGACTCAATTTATAAATAAAGCGTGTGTCAAATAGTATATTATTGTATCCATTTTTATAGGTAGGCAATCACTTTATGCTTTCTCTTATTTTATTTTTTTGTATTATTTTTCTTTATAACATGCGTAATCACACATAAGTATAGCAATACACATCAAACAATCAAATTAAATTAAATTTATAATAATAACATGCTTGAACTCATGTGTACACCGATTTTTCCCACCATTGTTTGGAACTTGCAGAGATTGAATCGAGTTTCGCATGAACTCGCATCGCATACAGGTAGGTATACACTTTCATTGTACGTCGGATCAATTTACTCAAATTGGATTTTGAAGAAGGAAGCTTTTGAGTTGAATAAACATGACATGAAAACAACAAGAATACCGGATGCACAAATACAGAAAAAGGAGGAAGCGGGTTGAACTTTATCACGCTCTTTTTTCTCCTACAATATAGTATATTCTTTTTGATCATGATCACAATGATGATGATGATGACTGTGATCAAGAAAAGGCTAGTGTTTCGGAAAATTTCAAAATAATAGACTCCGAAATACAATCAAATCAGAGAAAAAGGGGAACACACAATGGAAATGTAATCTTTCTTCCGCGTGCCTGCCTGCTTTACAATTTTCCAAACAAAAAAATAATACTAAAGGCAAAAGGCACAACTCTCTCATGCTGAATAATAATAGCTTATACAAATACGCACACACACAAACACAGAGGAATTATATATCAGAGAATTCACTGAAAAAATAGAACTGATAGATTATTTCAATCTGGAATGAAACAAGAATATGCTGTAAATAATTTCCAGTTTCCTGCTTCCAATTGAATGATGACGTGCTATGTATAGAAAACATACAGAGAAAAAAAAAACAATTTACTTGATAATATACCTATATATGTACGCCTACATATATGTCCTACGCATCTGCTCGCTGAATAATAATGTGAATGCAAAAAAGAGAATTTCGCATGGCATGGGAAAGTCCCAAGGGAAGAGGAACAACTAAAAAGAAGGTATACAGATATATAAACAAGATGGGAAGACGGGAAGGAAGGAAGCTCTGAATATTGAGCACACACAAAAATTATTTATTGATTTGCTTTTTTATATTTTTGTACATTTTTTGTCTGCTTTCCAATCTTGGTTTTTGTTGTTTTGTTTTCAAATTAAATTTTCAATAAAATTACAGCAGCTGGAAAAGATTAAAGATGATACGTGATTAAAATACTAATAAGTGTGCATGATGCATTTGAATTTCAATTAACATAAAATAGACATCAGATGTAAATAATTGAATCTTTCGATCATATCGTAACAGAATAATCATGT
>JAQFYG010000941.1:0-22639 GCA_034694325.1 Entomobrya corticalis
CTATTTTGTCATGCTTTTGGCGTTTTCTGCAATTACATCTCAGGGTTTACACCTTTCTCGTGTATATTAGAATATATATATATATATATATTTTAATGAATGCTTTTATTTCGAAATATACATGTTATCATTATACAATAAAACAGTGAAATCACACAAAATGAAACTTCAAATTATAAGTTATAAAATTCCTCCATGGGAATGTTAGCGGGCAGGGTCCCACAGATGCTGGGATATATTAGAATATATTATTCGTTATATTTAATTTGTTGTTTGTTCAAAGAAGTAAAGAATATAGATAGATGTGCTTTTACACAAGTTTGATCCATAACTCATCACGTGCTTTCAAATAGCTGAGTTTAGTTCCTTAAAGTTGTTTGTTTAGATCATGATTGACTCGCTAACATATATTTTATTAGATTGGCATGATTGGTAGGGAAAATTACTCCAATATTAAGTTTATAATATAAAATTAGTAAGTAATACAATTTGACGCCATGGAAGGTGTCAGCTGTCACTCATTAAACTTATTAATGAAAATGTATTTATTCCTTTAACATCTGGAGAGTCGTAATAATATTGGGGAATGCTAATACGTTATGTTGTGGCGTACATTATTCATCTTCAAAGAGTTTCCCACTCCATCTCCGCTGTCACCATTTACGGGAAGAGTGCAAAGAAACTTTGTTCACAGAACGAAGCAAAGTCTGTTCTAAACATTTAAGCACACATTTCGTTTTAGATTGACTGTTTGGCTTTACGAAATTTCGTGATTTGCATTAAAAAATATCCAGTATTTTACACGATATTTTATTATTATGCACGCATGCAACACAAAAGATGCTTCGAGTGGAAAGATCACATCGCATCAATTTTGCCTATAATGCAAATGAAGTTATCTTTAATACATCGCACATGAACTTCACATTTGATTTTCTGAGATATTTTGGTGATGTACGTATTTACGTGTATTCTGTCAAGTTGTTAACAAGTTCTCATTAACAAAATACTGGGATAATAGGTGACGACTGAATTTAAGATAATTTGACTGCAACGAGACAAGACAAGAACTAAAAGAAAACGCGAAACGTGAGTCTATGAATACTGAAGCAATAAATGATAATTTATCATCATATATCATGTACCCAACGACAGGCGAAGCGTGCACGGCCAGTACCAAACTGTTATCAATACTGCCATTTAACTTCTTGTTTTAATTAAAAGATAACAATTTCTCTTCAAGCAGAAAAATCGGCCATGGACATTCAACATTGATTTGGAGCTGTTAACAATTTTACAAGTTTTTATCTGACAGTACACATTTAAATTTCTCCACACAATACATAACTATTGTTGAAAGTGTCGATCTATCTGTCGATAATATTGATTGTGATTGATCTTCTCAATTCATTCACGTAATAGCTGTCCTGATCACTAAAAATGGGAAAACCTCTTCCTGAATTAGTTAAACTTGAGGGTGATATTTCTTCTGTTAAACATTAATTGTTCTGGTGCACGGGCTGGTTGTCATTTTGTGCCTTAAATGCATCAGGATACTTGCTGGCCTCAGTAGCATCCTGTCAATGACCGCTCCCAGTTTACCCATTTCCAGTGTTTCTGTTTATAAAGTTTCTATTTTATTTAAATTGCTGGAATTTATGCAATAATTAAAAACATGAACGAAGAAAGTGACAGCAAAAGGGGAGTGGTGAATCAAGGATTCAGTGTGGAGTTTAGTTCCGAAGAAGACATATCGGATGTGGATGTTAGCCATTCATCATTTATACCGAAAGACGGAACTCGCCATTCAAATAATACTACCAAACCAAAAGCATTACCTTCCGCTGTCAGTAGTATCGTCAAGCCAAAAAGTAATTTAACACATGAGCCCAATTTGAGCAACCAGAACTGGGAAACGGTAAATGGCAATGGCAGTAATGCGTCTGGAAACAAAGGACAGCCCTTCTATGGTTCGACCGCACATTCCATGTAAGATAGAAAAACGAAAATATTTTTGGATTTCAATTGCATATATGAACAAACTCTTCAAATATTGCTCGGCTTACTTCAGTAGAATAAGAATAGCAGGGTTTATTACATTTTGCGGTGAATGTGTCTCTGTCTGGAAGTTTTGTAGTTTGCAAGAGGGAAGCACCACTGCTCACTTGTCATTTCGTTGTGTTCCATGCATGATGCTAAACTATAAAACATTTTTATCTCTTCTTAGGGAAAACCAGCAGCAAAACCGCAAAGCCAGTGTTGACAAAAATGCTGCAACGGGCAGTATGTTTTCAGCAAGTGTTCAAAAGGAAGCCCCTTCTCTGGTTCCGAACGGGGCTACCCTCCAATCGGAAATTAAAAAATCCAGCGTAAACGATCGCAATGATGAATACGATAATAAAGAGCCACGGCGTTCCAAAGAATATTTTCGAGATGTAAGATTATCCTTGGATGTATCGAAGCCTATTACCACATCTTTGGATAGTGGTAGTCTCCCTTTACATACCAGTATTAATTCTAATAGTATAAAAGGCTATTCCATTCAGTCATCATCCTCCTACGCCAATAATAGTGATCAATTTTCCTGTGATAGTTGTGTGAGAAAAGCCTTGGAGCAATATAAATTAGCTTTTAAGTATGTGGTACAACGTCCCCTCTTCTGTTTTTCGGTCTGGACAATGTTCTACGTTTTCTGGGGTGATGATGCTTTACCTGGTGGCTCCTTATTCGCTTTAACGATACTAGAACTGACAGCATTGTTTTTGGGTAATTGTTAATATTTTAAAATAAAAATCTGGAAGGGTATTAAATGGTCATCATATGTCATCAATTGGTTGAATAGTGTTTTTGCCTTTGTTTCAGGTTATGTAGCAGAACTTATTCAGCTTCCCGGATTACTTGGAATGGCGGCGGCAGGACTGATTTTAAGGAACGTTCCGTATATTGATGTAGCAAAGGACTTGGACCTTTCTGTGTCATCACCGCTAAGGTAGAGTTGCTTTAACAAAAATATGCTGTGTAAAATTTCTTCTGACGGTCAGATATTTGTCAAATTATAAAATTTTCATAACAAATATAAATATTGTACTTGTTCCTTTTCTAAAAATTATAGAGTGTCTATAATTTTCGTTCGGTTCAATAAAATCAATACTTCATACGAAAGGCGGCACTAGTCCTATAATTTAAAAAAACCTAATTACTGCCTACTACATTGCATTAGCATGTTGCAGTAACAGGTTACCCCAAAATCTCAATTTCATAATGCTGTACTATTTCGGATTCCGTTAGTTATGCCTATGCAATACCATAATCAATTGGGCATTGAATTTAGTATTGTTCACAAGATTTATTTTATGTATTTACCTGTTTTATATTTGTATCTTCAGCAAATCTGTTAGTGGCAATGGAAAAGTAAAAGCTAAAAACTACATTGCATTGGTGTTGATTTAAACAGTATTATTGGAACGCTACCGACTTGAGACTAATTGAGAGAAATGCCCTCCTTGAAAATGTGCTGAGATTTGAGAAATGAATGCAGAAGCACGCTTTGTTTGCACCTTTATCTACAATTTTACCCACGCTATTATAAGAAGAACACGATTGAAAACACGTTCCAGAATCAAAAGCATGCCACTGCAAAGCTGTCGTTGTGTTTAATAAAAAATAAATTAAATTCAACGAAATAATAATAACATTATTCTCAACAAGTTTTCGACAAAATCAACTCAGGTGTTTGTTTACTGTTGACATTTGTTCTGCAACGTAGTTGACTTAGGTCAGACGGAAGTGTTTTTGTTTGAATACGTCAATGATTTTCATCGTGTCGTATTTCATTCTTGGGGATTATTTGTTTCATTTTCACTGGATGTCATCCTAAAAAGGTTCTCGACGAATGATATGATGGGTCCACTTTCTAAACAAACACTTTTTTCTAGTCAATATAACAGTCACGTTCCTTCTAAATTGTCTATTTGAGCCGTGTTATTTCCTAGAAAAATCTAAAGTAAACATGAATAGTGAAGCATCTATTTCTTATAGTTATTTGTCCATGACACATCCGTCATGTACCTATGTATGTTTACACAACTGTCTACATAGTGGTGACATTATAAGACAAGTGATTATATAAAGTGTACTCGGTTTTGCCTGCATGCTTTCTCCGTCAATTCCCCATCAAAAGGCTTTATAATATTGACTTTGTTTCTTTTTAGGGCCGTTTCAATCGTAATCCTGCTAGTGAGGGGAGCTTTAGGTGTCAACCCAGTCAATATTACAAAATTTAAAAATATTATTCCTCCTTTGGTTATTGGATCTTGCGTCCTTGAAGCTTTTGCTGTTTCAGTGGCAGTATATTTTATCCTTGACTTTCCCGTAGAATGGGCAGCTCTTATGGGGTAAGTACGCAACTCTCTCTTATTCTCTAAATGGGAATATAGCATGTACCTATGTAATAATACGTAATTCACAAACAACAACAGTGGAAGCCGGTGATATCTTGTACCGGGAATGCCAAGTGAAATTTGAATACATTATCTACCAAAAATCCTCAAAGATTTCGTTATAAAATGTGCTTGTGTGGTGTATTGAGAAACAAAAGAAATGAGAGGATGATCATAATGATACTTATGTAGACGATGTTCAATGATTATAACCGTTTGCTCATATATTATTCAATCCACAAAACTTTAGATGCATAATATCAGCAATGTCAGGAGTAGCTGTGGTGCCCTATCTTGCATCCACAGAAAAACAACTTTCATCGAAATCTGATCCGCACTCTCTCTCAGCAAATTATCAAAACGTCATACAAGTTGCAAGGACATCATGTGGCTTAGATGCTATGCTGGCTATTTGCATGGCTGAAGTCGCACTGGGTTTTATCTTTGCGGAGGGTAATAAGCGTTTTTATAATGAATCATTGATTCCAAATAATATCAAATTGTACTATTCATAATAATTTTGAGAACTACATGGACGACATCCTGAATTGCTCCATTGATTTTCATACTTATGTCTCCGTCAATCGAACATTTTATCCTGATGCTTTAAGCGTTATAATCAATCTATTCCACATGCAAACCTGTAAATATAATGTCAAATGGTTAATTAATATTTTATCGTTCCGGGTTGAATGATCGTTTCAGGCGATGTTGGACAGGGCGTGATGAAAGGGTTGGTGGAAGTTATAATGGGAGGAGCTTTCGGAATTGCTTGGGGATTGCTTGCTGGATTTTTGCTTGACGAGGTAATAAAATGATACCATGAAATCTTCCTAGTAATTTGTATAATAATTTCCTTGCTATTATGGAGAGTTCATTAGATACGTAGTCTCTACCCCTTCTAAATCAGTATAATTCTATTAGAATAATGTTTACTTTGTTGTATGTTCGTCCTTTAATAAAGACTTCCACCAATGAGAAAAGATCAATGACAATATTTTCTTGTGGAGTTATGTCATTTATGGGCTTCCCTAAGATTGGTTATCCAAGAGCTGGTAAGTATATAGAAAGTAGAATATTTATAGTAAAAATATAATTTAGTGTACTCATATATTTTTCCTTTAAAATTTCATATAGCTCCATTAGCAGTGTTTGCCGGTGTGTTGATTACAAGCACAATCTGGAAAAAGAAACAAATAGGAGGCAGCAATAATGTGAGTATTTGGATGATATGGCATTATTGTACCCCAGTGTCTTAATACCCCATCTGCCATAACACGCAATATATTCCAATTACTTTCATCTTCATCCCTGAGAGCTCTCGAAGCAATTGAAGAAACACTTTTACTTGTATTTCAGGAACAATTAAGTGCTACTTACACCATCATTTGGTACATTTTTCAACCTCTCCTCTTCTCCATTATTACGGCACGCACTGATTTTGATCAAGTGGATTGGAATGTTGTGTGGAAAGGACTGATATGCCTTGCAATAGGATTACTTGTACGTTCTTTTTAAAATTGCCATAAAATGTATTCCCTTTAATCTAGACGCTAGACTACCTTTAAGTTGTATAAATCTGTATGTGATGTATTATGCTGTTTCAGGTTCGATTCATTACTACATTTTGTATGACTACCGTGGCAGGGAATTTCACTTTAAAAGAAAGAATTTACCTGTGTATAGCATGGATTCCAAAAGGAACGGTTCAAGCTGCGCTTGGTCCTGCCGCACTTGATACAGCATTGTCTTCTAAAAACTTGGCATCTCCTGATGAGTATGAAGATTTAGGCTATAAAGTTATGAATATATCTGCTGTCAGTTTTATCGCCGCTGCATTGTTAGGCTGCTTGTGTATGAGATTTATTGGACCTCGATTGTTATGCAAAAGATGAACAGTTGCTATAAATAATGCCCTATAGTTTTTACCAAATAAATTGTAAAGTTCAATTAAAATTGCTTTGTTTTATGATTATAAATAAACTGTAAGTAATTATGTTACTTTTAAGAATTCAAACCTTCGTTTTTGTTTTAAAATGTTATAATGACTGTTTTTCTGTTATGATTACATTGGATCAAAAACCCTGGCCCAAAAGTGTTGACAATAAATTTGCTACCAAAGAATTTATGAACCAAACGTACCTGCATTTAGATAAGATGTGCTTTCAAAGAGGTAATATTTGCCTTGCTTGACTGTTGTAAAATTTAACATTGTAAAAGTTTCTTTAAACTGAATAAATTGTTAAGATTGACGAAATAGACTTCAAGTAGTTGAGCTAATAACTTTCAAAGGGATATGAACAAAATAAAAAAGAGTGGGTTCATTTATCCATTCCGTTATCTATACGATTATCATCATATGTGAAATTTATTTATTACGGATACCTTGTTTGTTTTACATCTATATATATCTTTATATGTTCACATATCAATTACAATACATAATAATATAATATATATTTATGTTATATTCATAATAGGTAAATTAAGTACGACATTGTATCATAATGTATTTTTCATATAATATGTGTATCTTTTAGGTAAGACATGTATTTATACCTAATACATTTATTTATCATCGTAATTTTACAATAGTTTATACGTAACGAATCAGTTTACTTTTACATAATATAGATTCTTGCAATTATGGTTCATCAACGAATCAATAAATATAGGTCTTTGATCATTAACGTCTGGTGCATTAGCGTTCAATTTAGGAGTACATGTATATTGTGAATATAATTTTATACGAGATACAATGGTACTCTTCTAAGCGATGGTTGTTTAATAATTTATATACACTCCTGCCTGAATCTCATGATCAAGAATTAAAAAGAAACCTGAACCGTCAATACAGATAAATGAGTACCAATTTGTTAAAATCCCCCAACTCTGAATTCCACAAATAAAAATATTTCAATGAACTGATGTAAGACAAATAATTGTAAAAAATATAAACTTATAGCACTTTTGCGTGCAAACAAATTGATTGATGAAAGAAATATGCAAAAGACACGACCTCTCAAGAACTAAAATATTCAGCAAGTTTTTTGTCAAGAATATCAACTCGTCTCATTAGCCGACGCTAATGAACAAAGTGATTATATTTTTTGTTGTTGATTGCTGTCATCATCGTCTTGTTTTTCTATTTTTGGTGATAGTTCAACAATGAAACATCTCTCTCATCCCGACAATTGCTCCAACACATTTATTGTGAAAATTGCTGTATTTTTTTATGATTGCGACAAAAGAAAATTTCCTTTATCATTTTGTTGTACGCATTTTATTCATATATATTATTTATTTATAATTAAGTTATTACAGTAATACACGTATTATTATTACTTAACTTTTAGTACATTTCACATTATAGTGTGTTATGCTTATCTACTTATTAAAAACATGCAAATAACTAGATTTTATACCAGTTATCATTTTTATTTATCCATGTACATATATATTTGCTCTATGACTCGGCGTATATAAGTGTTTTAAGTTTTTCCTAAAATTAAAATGGCAGTATGCAGTTAGATTTATCGGTAATAGGATTTACGAGAATTTGTGGTAATAATTGCACATACACGACATACATTTGCACAACCATATTATAAAGTAGTCAAAATGACGAAAAGCGAAATGACCTAGAGCTCAGTGATGCCCTGTATGTAGAAAAGTCAGCCAAGAAAAACTAACAACTTTTATTAACAGTTAATAGCTGCGAGTAAGAAAGGAGGATGATGATTCATATATTTTACAGTAAAAATGGAATGTACATGCTAATGAAAGTCTAGATAAGTTAAAGAAAGAGAAAGTGAACTTTAAAAGGGGATGTTTTATATAATATTATAATTGTTATTAATTGGCAGTGCGTTTTTACTTGAGAAGGTTGACAATAGTGAAAATGCCCATGTAATATTTTGATGATACAACTAACACACGATGATTTACAAACACGCTCATTATTTTGTAAAGAAATAAGCTCACTGAAAACACATCTCAACTTTCGATTTTTTACGTTGATAATGAGCAATTTAAGTATTAAAAAGTAAAATTTATACAACATCATAAAAAACGCAAACCAATACTTACAACGTAACTAAAATTCCAATGACAAGAGTTAAAACACCATTATACGTACATATCTGTATTATTCCTCTTTATTTGCTTTCCCTCCAACTGTATATTTTATATTTTCGTTTTACTTTCACCGGTATACGATTTTTAAGTGTACTGTGTTTAAAATCTGCGATTGTAGAAAAGTGTTTGGACAAAAAAGGGGGCAAGTAATAACATGATAGGAATCCAGGATATATGAACTTGATTATCACATCTAATAAATTCTCCTTTTACTCTATTAAACTATTTCCTTTGGCATTTGCTCATGCATAAAAAGGCGGAAAAAGGAATTTTCACAATTAGTTTCCACCAGAGTTTCATTGATCGTTTGGTGTACTACTGGCAAATGTCCATAATTATCGCTTTATAAGCATTACTATACTACATGTGATATTGGATATACTGTTATTATAGAAATTTTCTGCCTGACTAAAAAGCAGACAAATAACAAGGAGTATAATGATTAGGTACACAAATACGAATAACTTGGTATAACATCAACATCAAAGTGTTTCCGGCTGAATTCTTTGAGGCCCGCAGGCAGGCCTATTATCTCTGCCTATAACAGCTTATTTAATAGCCTTTTTTACCTGAACAGTGCGGCGAAAACACAATATCCCTCTCGGTATTTTGCCTATATTTCTCTTAATTTTCGATTTTATACAAGTAAGCGTGAACTAATCAAGTCATCGAAAAGCAAATAATCCCTATTCTAAGAAGACACATGTAATACGTTTTCAAGGTAAACGCTGTAATACGTATTACCCATGTTTGGCTTCATGAAAATCTAAACATCAAGTACAAAAATTTTAATTTGAAATGGTGCAAGTGAGAGAGTGTATGTTTGGATTCATAGTAAGAGATTTTTTATGTGATAATCAAATCTACTAGATTTTACTTCTCCACAAGCATTATTCATCGTCATTGACGAGCTCTCGTTAATATTTCACAACAAGTCATTATGCATGTTTTTTTGTAGTCTCTGTGTTTATAAGGTATCCAAAAATTAAACAAAATTTTCAGACTTTTTCAATTTCTGACTCTGTTACTATCAACTTGCAGACAATGTTTCACTATTTTGGTAGCACCATAACCGCCTCATTTTCAAAAGTTGGTTTGTTGGAAGTGAAATGATGGATATCTACTTTAATATCATTCCTTTCCTTACAGCTTGCTAGAACTAATCAAAGAAAGCTATAAAAAAGTCAATACATGATACATGATGGCTTGTTTGGCAAATATCTACAAGCTAGCTACATAAAATATCCAGAGCAATATCTATATCTATCTATCCAGAGCATCTATATATATACTATTTATGTACACAGGAATTTACAATAGAATAATACATCATACGACAACAGCACCGTTCAAATCACAACCTGCTGACCTGCAGCCTGCTGTTTAATAAATATATTTCGCCTGCATCAGGATATTTGCAATAACTTAACTTATAAAGACTATAATATTTATCTTTGCTATGTAAGTGATACGGAGCGCCATATCATATTTTATTCTGAAAATGATCTGTAATTAATCTGTAACCAAATCTACTTTAATAACATCGTTTTCTGTCTGCTGGTAACTTAAAGAAGGTAGCTCAATGCACCTACATTTAATCCACGCAATAGAAATATGAACTGGAGATTTCACTCTTCTCTATATATTGAACGAAGTGTAATAAAGTTTTAGATTGAATGTCAGTCGTGAAAAACAAAACTAATGAAAAAATTATTGTATTATTCGGTAACTGTGTCTATGTTTATATGTGCTTGTATCTTTATAATGTATATACGTTTTGATCTCCTCAAGAGCCATTTCCAGAAGTGGCTCATTAAGTACAATGTTGGCACGCTACACAAAAATCTAGACTTTGCTTAAATCCTTTTAATTGTTTTGGATTTGATCATTCAATATATTGCTTATCGCAAGTAGCAAACCAATTAGCTACATAAAGCTACGATCATGGTACATCGATCTTTACATCTCAACAAAAAATCCAATTCCTTTATGAGGAATTTCAACAGGTAAACGGAAGCACTAGTGTTGTCGATTTAATGAATTTTCCACCGGTTTCATTTGATACGACTCAAAGTAAAACGGAGATAATCGAGAACAAATAGTATATCCATTCGAGAATCGGTATACGGTTTCAAAAGGGGATAGATAAGTTACCTATGAACACACTTACACAAGAATCTCGTATTCATCATCATGTAGCTTAAATATCACGAAGACTAAAAACAAGACACAAATTCATCTATATAATATGCAATGTAAGTCTATAACGTCATTTTCTTAGCGTCATTTTTGACTTTGTTTATTAGATAGAAGCAAAAGTGAAGATTAAAGATGAAAGTGATCTGCATTTTGCCTGTAACCGATATATAGCTTCATGCCAATTATTATTTAGATTCTCTATAATAAATTCAATTAGATACCAATATATTTCTATATAAATTGGATAATGAATTCCTTGCGCAGCAGGTTAAATGACCACTTAGCCCCATGAGACACTACGACGATCAACTCAAGTTGGGCCAAAATTCCTGTTTAAATAACATATTATTTAACTACTGCTAAATATTAATTATTTTTAGTTACTATTTGAATTTGTGCGTACAGTTTGGATGCTCTTCTCCTGCAAAACTGCCTTCAAAATGCGTTTCATTTGTCCTACTGAAACTTTTCAACGTAGCTCCGCTTCCTGCTGAATGATCTTTTGTATTTAGTCATTGAACTTACTATCTAATTGTGCTTTTCGGTTTCGTTTTCATGAATGTTTGTTTTCATCTATGTATACCATTTCATCATTGCTTACCGTATGTTTTAATGTTTCGAGTTTGATTATTTATTATTTTAACGTAAAATATTATGATGATTATTTTATACGTGTTACCCCATCCTTCATGTAGCGTGTAATGTGTAATAATCCATTTTTCTCTTTCACGTGGACGAGTAGGTGAGTTTGTCCGTTTTCCCTAACTCATAATATGCACTGTAGTATACAATGTAATATAACAACAATATTGATTAAAACAAGGGACCGTGTCTCCACATTTTGATAATGTTTACACATCCGAGTGCATCCAGAATCATTCACTTTGGAGCAGGTTGTATTATATTTTTCAGGCAAAGACACATTCATTAAAAGTATAATAGAACTTGTTATAATAGAGTGATATATATCAAAAGAAACGTAAAAAGCACAGAAAATAAGTATTTTAATGAATCCATATAATATCTGTAATCATAACAATGTATAGACTCTATATATATATTATTTAATGTTTTGAACAATTGAGTGGTATAGGTCGAACGATTAGTAACGATGATGCTTTCTCTTTCTATTGATCTGATAATATAAGAACGCACGATTGCATACATAACATATACATAAATTATGCGTACATATATGAATCATCATTGAATTCAACGTATTGCCCTTACCATATATGCTATTTTACCGTAGATAATATACCTATTAAATATCCAAATCTGAACTTTTCTAATGGTTCATTTTTCATTGCATTCAAGCATTCGTCAAGAAATATTTTATAATTTTTTACCAATTTGCTGTCGTGGAGGCCGACGAAGATTTAATGATGGTGAACAGCTCTAATCTTTGTAGTTTCATTCTACAAAAAGACGTCATGTACCACAGCAAATTAGCCAAAGTATTCAATCTATTTTTGTTTTTCCCCAATCAACCAGTTTTCACTCACGCCTTTTTATAAACTATCAAATAATGAGTATGGAATGTATATATGATGAATATCCCCTGGTGGAAACTACAACTTGTACATGAAAAGGATATTCTAGAAAACGTAAATAAAAAACATCATAAAAATGTTGGAAGCCTCTCTAGGTAGATGGATATTTTACTCTTCGCGATCATCATCACCATTACGTATTGTTACGCCTATATTTTCAAGTACCGTTGTTTTTCTCAATGGCACAATTATCTGTGTACCAATGACTCCAATAATTACCCGGATATTCAGTACCGGAAAAATTAACTGTTTGTCCAGCGTGTATGGAGTATTAACATATTGTTGTGACGTGCTATTTTTTTTATTCAACATAATATATACTCGTCTCGTTTTCATGTACTTACTTTAATAATGTAGCTCATATAAATTTTGGAATCACACTCAAAATTTACATCAAATAATAAAACACCTACATGCCTATCTAGGATATATACGTTAAATTTCGTAGTGTCATCATGGTTTTCTTTTGTTTTCGATAATTTCTATAAATTATTTCATGTAGTTATATCGGATTAGCTATTTGCTACATACCTTATACACATACACTTGACCGACTTATGTAGCGAATGAATATAATGTAAGTTTGTTTGTTGTATGTTAGGCTAATATATTGTTATTATAATCATGTACGATATAAAAGAATTCCAGTGAGCTTTTTCATTTTCCTTATTCTAGATAATATTTTATAATGCATATACACATATAATATATAGTATATATTTATACGTATGTATGTATATAATTTGAAGTTGCGTACATAAAATTTCATTTAGTTTTGTATGCATATATATCATGTTTCTTGTATTTATAGCCGTTTATTTAAACTTCCCTAATAATAATAGTTTTTTATAAATAGTAGAATGAAATCAACATTTTTCTCATAGCAGCCTCGTTCACAAGGATATTTTATGTAGTACTTTACGTACTTTTATTACATGATACATGTACTTAATATGATCTTAATCAATAACCACTTTCTTTGTTTTCACCCAATCTCAACGTTTGCGGTTGTATTCTTTTATATAATTTAATATCAAACGGTTGTATCTGAAGTGGATGAAAATAAGAAGAAAAAATGATGTCCGCCTCTGCAGAAATCTTGAAAAGGTTAATATATTTTAGGTAGTAATAATTTCAAGTAGGTAAATGTTAACGGGGAACCAATGATATCAACTTTAAATAATTTGTTTACAAAGACTGAACTAAATTTTTTCAGTAGTACTGTTTTTGGCAATCTTGATTGAACAAGAAGTTTCATATTGGTTCCAATGATCCAATAGTACTTATTTAAATGTTTTTGTATGTAAATTGGCACATTTTTGAAGTATTTACAGTATAGTAGTACTGTTAGATAGATGATAATAGTAGTAAGTAGTAATATTTTGTAGAAAAAAGATAAAAATATTGTTATGTGAGTTTATAGTAATACCACCATCGCTTTGTAGTTTGTAGTAGTATGGTTACTTTTCCATAGATAGTTCTTGTCACATGTCATATAAAACACAATACTGCAAAATTCAGACTGACTGAACATGACATAATTCATTATTTCTCAATAAAAAATGTAAATTCCAAGGAATATGAGGATATCCGAGATGAAAAAATAAAGTTGGAAGAATATGGAATGTTTCCTGTTCAATTACTTAAGTACTAAAAATGGAACGAATCGATGTTTTAAAACAAATGAAAAGGCATATAACGAAGACATGATTACAAATTGTTTACAGGAAGTAGACAAATAAAATAGAATGTTTGCTACCTGGAAGAAGTAGAATCGACGTCGTCACACATGTAAGGGGTGAAATGAGAAAATCATCGTCTCGTTTGGGGGAAATGTACGAAGTCATAAAGAAAGTTTGTCTTCAAGTAAATGAGGTACATACACTGCGTACGATACGGTTAATGATAAGATGCTACAATTTAAAGTTTGTTGCTTTCACGAGTGTGCTAACGAACGACCAGACCGGTTTCGCCTACACAAAGACGTCGTGTTGTCTATGATCTAAACTTTTTGACGTACGTAGTATGCTTGTATGTATGTATATGTATATACTTTTGTAAGTGTACGTAAAAGGTAACAGGTATTGTGTGAGTATGAGAGCACAACAAGTATGTCAAGAATGTGGTTATCATATTTATGTATATATAATAATATGAAATATATCATAATAAAAAGGGGATGTTAAAGTTTCATATCCTCGTCATCAATTCGGGAGGCATGAGACGTTGACGGCTGATGATGATGGTGACCAGTGGAGTTGTTGCCGCCACCACTGGCCCCATTGCCATTGCGTAAACCAGTCTGTGAGCCTGTGGAAGAGGTTTGATGCGACGGCAGAGGCGGAGGTTGATCCTGTTCCTCGTCCTGCGGTATGTCCCCTGAACCTTGATCAGGGTAGTACGCAGGATGCTCGGATATTGCGTAAAAATTGCCATTATAGATGACGCCAAGCTCTCTGAGGAAATCGCCACGAATCGTAGCTTTGATTGTCCAGTTGTAGCAGTCCTCAGCCTCACTTTCACGATCCAGTCGTTCGACGTCAACTATTTTGGACGAGAGTCGTTCCAGTATCACCCCGATGTCTTTGATGGTCAAGTGTCTTTTCTGATCTAGGGAAAGTTGATCAATGAGCAGAAGGAATTTTTGCGTCGTTGTCGTGTCCTCCTCCAGAACAGAATGATTATTCTCTGTTTCAGACTCTGAGCTTTCTGTCGTCGTGCCTCCACCTCCACCTGGACCCAGGTCATGAGGATGAATTATTGAGCCGCTAACCCCTACACCCGAGGGAACTCCTGAATATGGAACACTGAGGTAACTACTTGGCACTATTTTTCTACCACCAGGTCCTCCAGCAAAACGCCCGTCTTTGTCTTCCCCTACTCCCATAAACCTAACATGGAGGGATTTAGCTAGCCGTGCCGTACCCTCCATGCCGGGTTCCTGAATAGGCGAAGTTGCTACAGCCTTGTGCACCTTTCGACCCGGAAACAAAAAGGAAACACATATTTACAAGGATTTCACAGTCATCAATCGATAAATAGAGCCATCACAAGGTTAATTTCTAAACTCTACGCACACATTAAATATAACATTATTCTGCATTCTTTACATAATCATATATGACTTGAAATTGTAATGCACATTGCACGCATTCTCAAGTTCCACCATTCAACAATAATAATTTGTTTTTAAACAAGCAAAAGCAAAAAGTCGATGCTGCTGCATGCTAATAATAATACGGTTGAAATGATAAAATGGAATGACAGGCAATAAATACACAAAACCTGCAGTCTTTGGTCAAACTAAATGAGGCATGTCTTCTCGACTTGAAAACCCAGGAAAATGTAACTTTTCATGAAGTACTTTACAAATAAGCAGTTAGACGTACATTCCGAAAAGAAGTGAAACAACAAAGAAACTACAACAAAATATGTGCTCATCATCATACGCATATCCACGCACGCTTCGCTCACTAGTACGTACTATTATTCTAAACAAGATTATTTCTGTAGGCGAAACATACCTGCTAAATTTTATAGGAATCAACAACAACAAAGATCATCGCTCACTGCATCAACAAAACATTTTCTCTAGATATTTCCCCAACCGCAATGGTCGCAATTGGTAGAGCGAGAGGGGAGAAATGAGTAAAAGCCAGGTTTAGTTAGACTTCAGTTTCCTTGCTTTTCCCTTCTCCCTTCCTTCTACGAGAGCTTGACCGTGATTTCACAGGTAGTACACAGGTATGCTCCGCCCTTCTTGGCATTGTATATTCTACGCTCTGCATCAAACCAAAGAACAAAATTCATAAAAACAAAAACTTAAAAAAATAAGCGTTTTGATAGCCATCTACAATTTGTTCATAGTGTATATATTTTTTTGGCATGAATAGAATAGATTATTAAATAGATTATGATAGAAAATTTTAAAAGTACGTTAAGTGTGTTTTCAACTAGAGTGTGCACAATTTATCCTCATACACTTGCTAAGTATGGATGTCTCACACCGTATAAGACTTTGTCAAAATGCAAATAACGATTTTTAGTACTTCAACTTATAGGTAAGTGTCATTTTGAATTATCGATAGTTTCATCATCATCAAACTTATTTCATCTCATATCTATCTATTTCATTCCAGTTTTATTACCAAGATGCAAGTATTTAAAATGAAAACAAGCTTTTGTGAATAATATTTTGTCAGTCATCATATTTTATCAATTTATCATTGCAAATAAATCATTCGACACACTAATATTATATTATATAAATTTATATATATCTTTGCCAGATATGCAAATCAAAAATGCAAAATAATAATAATAATAATAACTTAATGTTGCTTGCTGATGTTTTCCACTACCACATCACCGTATATTTCACAATCTAAGTATATATGGAGCTTTTTGTTATTTTTTCTGAATTTTTGTATTTTGAAACATACAATAATAGTGGTGGGTTCATATACCCCATTTTCTCAGATGACACTTTTGGGTTCGTACAATTTTACTCTACAGACCTTAGCATGCTTTCTCTATACAAGTCGACCTAAATACCAAAAAAGCTTATGTACATGTGTGTGAAAAAACTGAAGGGATATATGATATATAAAGTACCAAAATGTGCTTTTCTTATGTATCATCGAAATATCTAGATATATTTATTAAGCACATTAGATATCTGTATCTCTATGAGGTGGACTATGATGGAGGTAAAAAACTTTAGCTGAGAGAACAAAACTGCTTGCCTTCTTCATATATTGCACAAAAGGGTGAAAGTGGTGGTGCCTTGAGTAGGTATGTACGCCTTTGGCTTATAATAATAAGTAGAGGAGCAAATACAAATGAAACAGTTCTTTTCGTAGCATGTTACTTATGATGTAGTAAAAATTCACTCAGTCTCAGACTCGTTGTGGCTGTAATGTATTGTGTTTCTATGGATGAAGCATAGGAAATGTTTTCTTCCACCACCACCACTATTCAGTATCACTGCTCCACATTTCTTTCCATGAGTTTTCATGCATGTGTACTAGATCCTGCTGCTGCGGATAAAACATGGATGAAAATGAAGATACCAGCAGCAGTTGCTGTGTGCATGTTGGTGGGAGTAAGGTGTAGCCTTCCAGCAGTCGTCGCGTAGTAGTTAATGACAGTACTGAATTCTGAATAGGTGTATGAAACATATACGCCACCAACGAGAATATAAGTACCTATACAGCTACATAATAGGTGGTGGTAGCGATGATCATATTATATACCGAAGGGTACAAACAATACAAAAAAGGCTACACGACGACATGATATTCATAAAAGCGTCCTCCTACTACTTATTCTATTGGTGCTGCCTCTCAAAAGTACACGCAGGGACAGCCAGATATTATATGCTATTCATGTGCCCATGGTACACAGAAGAGAAAATGGAGAAATGGATATAGAGGCTTGCTCTTTCAAGGATGATACGATAGAATAGAAGCATATAGCCAGATCTCTTTTTTTCCTTGCACATCATTCACTAAGGCAGGAAATAAAGGGATATAGAATAAAAATGTATAGATGATGGGAAGGGACGTATATGTATTTACCACATACACATTTGCTTTCTCTTTTCATTCCTCCCTTCCCTCTCTGCTTATCGTGTCTGTGCTGAAAACATCCATCGTATTTTATATATGGAGCTAGAAAGGAAGAAGACCTAAAGGGAAAAGCTTGAGCTATCCAAAATGGGTCAATGTGACACGTGCTCCTGATGCTTGCTTTCTTTACTTTCTCTCTTCCCCTCTCTTTTTCTCTATCCATTTTCTTCCTTTCCCCTACTTCAACCTTTTCTCAGGACTTTCCCTATTTCTTTTATACTAATCTAAGTATTTTCTGCGATTGTATGGTATATTTGGTATATAAGCACTAGATATAGATTGGATATCATTGTGATGCATAAGCTATATTCTCCAAACTATCCTTACTTTCGACAAAGCTACACATAGCCCTGCTGTTCATATTCCGAAGTCGCTCTAACCCTTTGCTTTCGTTTCTCGCTTTACTGTTTACAACAAATTCATGTAGGCATGTCAGTATATCTGTGACAGCAGCTGCAAATAGTAGGTAACTGCTATGCCAGATCTTTTTTTTTATAAATTTCCTTTTTTTCAAATATTTTCGACGAGTGCAAGCAAAGACATTCAAAAAGAGCACAAATACCAAAGTCGTATAATATTTATACACATGAAAATACATGTGTTTTCATGTTATGAATACTATATTGAATCCAGCAGCATACTCGCACATAACAACAACTGCTGGTTCAACTAATAATGCCACTGGAAAAATACATATTCGTTTTTTGGTTTCTTTAGAGCAATTCTTTTCTCTGAACTAGTAACCATTTTTGTATTTATGTCATATTCCTTCCCACTTAATGCATCCAACAAAAATAATAATATCATAATATAATGCTATACTAGATACCAGATCTAGAGTTACATATGCTTTCTTTCCCCCAACTAGTACGAAATACCCTATTATCCACATCGTGTTTTCAGTTGCGTACATAAAACTGCCCAAAAATGCTTTCTTCGTATGTTAGATCTATTAGCATACAAAATAATAATAATGGCATATCATTCCTACCACCAACATCGCATAACCATCATTCAGTGACTTCCACATGTCTATCTCTTTGTCTTTTAGCGTGCATGCATTACATAACCAAATGTCCCATGTACGCAACGCAACCTATCAAATCATCACACAGAGAATGCCTTTAATGTCAGATGAAATGTTGTAAAAGTATACAGTTGTTTTTGAACTCTTCTTCCCTCATCCGAACGAAAAACTATGTAACTTTCTGTTATTTTGTTTTAGAAGATCGGCATACGGACGGACGGGCACAGCTTGCCAGTTCAACTACGGTTGTTAAAAAATATCTGTGCAAGTATTCTGATACCCCACTCTCTACACAAGTACATGTAGCGGTTTCCCCCTCTCGCTATTATTAATTTTACTTCTCAAAATTGTCATCCAAGTAACCCAAAATTACAATTACAAAAACGATGATGATCATGCTGATCCCGATGATATATTTTGCCGATGGTTTTGATACATTTTCCCCATCAAGAATTCTCCGAAGTCGGCAAGATCAAATTACTTCGCTTTGGCAATATCTAAGTGTATGTATATGCTTTCAACTTTTGTGAGCCTTGAATATTAACAGTATGTAATGGAAGTAGTGGTGATATGGTGGTAGATGAAATTCGTTGTTCCGAAATCTCAAAAATATTTTTCTGTGATACCTCCATCACCCTTGTGTTTGCATCCCCACTTACTTTAATTTGTCCTGATAATGTATTTTTTCTCCATTAAATGCAGCGTATCAGCTTTCACAAATTATCATTATATATATTTTATTTTGATGCACATTCACTTTTTTCCAACTTAACTTTGGGGAAAGGAAAATTGTACGGCTTTCTTCAAATGAACAAGGGAAAGCAAATTATTATCTTTCTCCGTGTTTTTCCTATTACTATATGGAACAGAAAATAGAAAAGATGCTTTGAAGTAGCAAAGGCCTTTGTGTGATGGGAACGTATTCATTTCATTCCTGTAACTATCCTCATTTATAAGTGCGATAAATATTTTAGAGAACGTGAGCAATAATTGATAAATACGAAACCTTTTGAGAGTTGTGCTGCTGGAACTTGCTCACTGAAATGAAGAGATTGAAAAGGTTCACAGAAAGAATAGACACCTACTAACAATACACATGCCTTCTCGTATTAGCGCATACACCTATTCACTGAGCCAGTGACGGTAAACAAGAAAACAATAGTGAAAGCCTCTGTCCAATCAACTAATAAAAGTACTTATTGTATCATAGAGAACTACGCAATTATTATCGTTTTCAAGGAATTTTTAAGGCAAAAGATCAGAATCGGTCAGTTTATATACCTTACATAGATGGGATGCTGTGTATGCCGTTTGATGTATAGCTGCAGCATTAGTTTAGTGTGTGTTACTTGATCCCATCAAAAGAACGGGCGATGGATGGCGATGATAGAGATCTGAGACGAGCTCACCGAAGAGATCAAATAAAAAGAGGGGATCGAGATTTTTATGCCGTTATCGCCGGATTTCACTCACATCAAATGAAAATCTGTTTTATTTATATTTTCCTTGAAACTATTCCGTCTTATTCAACCAGACAACATGAAGCAAGAAGAGTGTGTAGTATCATTTTACGTAAAATTACATTTCCAAATCTCAGGACAATGAAGTCCATTGTATTTCTCTCTCTCTCTCTCTCTATTTCAATTTCTTCCTTTTCTAAAATGTATAATAGATACGATACGAATGAGTATTCGACAATAACACCTGGTTGGACTCGTTTTTATATACGTATTTTTCCCCTTCTTCCAGATAAATTCACTGCTCCTTCAGTACTTAAACTTTATAGATATATGTATATATCTTCCAACTCGTTTTCTATATTTTATACATGGAGTATGGACTCTTTCTTCTGCCTCCCTAGATCATCGCTTTACAATTGTTTGCTTTCCTTTGAAAGGTTTATCATAAGGATTCATCCATGATTCATCCTTACGAATTTTGATAAAATAGATATGCAGATAATAATCAATCAGGAACATGGATAACAAAAAATACGACTTTTTTTGTTACCTTTTTCTTTTATCTATTTGTATAGCAAGTAAATATTAAAAGATGATATTATACTCACAAAACTATTCGTATATTTTTAACTTCAACAGAGGCAGTTTAACATTTAAGCATTGTCTTTGTCACATTGTCATACAAAACTAGAATGTGTTTTTACGTTGCGCAATACTATGTGTATACATTTTACTAGTGTGAGCACTATTTAGCATCAATGTAGTACAACTAATGTCCTTCATATTATTAGATCACCTTTATTTCTTTATCTATGATGATCTTACTTCCCCAATTCCCAATAACTAAATTACTTTCGATTTTACTTTTCTGGCGTATGTTTAGTATGCGTGTCATTATGAAACTATTATTTTTGATTTACGTCATGATTTATGGCCTTAAATATTGATTACAAGATAACTCACGACATTTTTGTCTGCCGTTGCACAGAAATAGCTATCAATTTATCCCAACACCAACTTATGTGCTCACTGTCCGTATTAACAGAGAAGGTAAAAAGGATTGCTTTTATTTAAAGCATATACCTAATAACCCTTTCGAAACAAATTGACATTGTACGTGTTGTTCATTCCTTGGTCAACTATGAAGTAAAACCTTTTTGGTAATACTTTCTAAGAATGCGAGGGGAACAGAAAAACATCTGTCTGTCCGTCATCTCAAGAACCCTTCACCCGCTTTCCATGAAACGTGGTATAATAGCTGGTTAACAGCAAGAACTCTATTGATTTTGAGCGAAATCGGTCAACCCACAGGGGGTTATGGGGCAAAGGTAAACATTTTTTGCATAGCAGCCTGTGGCATGTGACATATTATTCGAACGGTAATTAGAGGAGAACATTAACCATATCTCCTGGAGGTAAGGGACAGGGATCATCTCTTTATTTCTCTATGCGATATCTCAAGAACGCTTCCGTCATTATTATAATTAAGTATATAATTTTACATTCTAAATTTCTGTGTCTAACACTTCCCTTTTCAAACAAATATTGTTCTTGCAACTATCATCTTGATTTTTTCTACCTCTAACGTTCGATTTGTTGAACCTGATCAATAGTAAATACGTTTCATTCAGGACGTATTATACTAAATTTGTCTTTCGGAGTTACAGTTTGATCTACAAGTTTGGTTCTAGCTTAGAATTAGTTGAATTTTTTAGACTAGGGAGTGTAACAAATTATTAGGACAGCTTTCTTTCTTTTATGTTTTATCAGCACTTATAATTAAATCAAAGACGTAGAAGAGCATGCTTAGCACATTTAAAACGTTAGCCAAATATCAGGTTCATAAAAACACTGACAATAACAATTCATTTGTGACAGAAAATTGTGAAACCGTCGCCTTTGAGGTTAAACATTAAATACTACAGTAGAGATGCACTATATTGGAACTACGGAAAGAAATACTAAACGAAATATTACACGGATTGGTCTAAACATATAATTGAGTTCTTTATTCGTTTGAAGGAAGAACAAAATGCAATGGTTTATTCATATGTACATGTACAGCATTTAGAAGGTTATAGTTGAAATATTCAAGACAGTGTACCGTATCTCATCAGTACCATCACATCACCACCATCAAGTAACATAAAATAGTTGTTTCCAGCAGTACTGAGGAATTTCTGGTTGATCACAA